>CM076582.1:211906718-212077776 GCA_034641835.2 Pinus albicaulis
GCCCAGTTAATTGGGTTGCTTTTAGTTTATTTTACTGTGCTGGACCTTTAAGTAATATTTTTGAATTCTGTAAATTAAACGTTCAAGACTGGTTTCCCCGTATGAGGGCAGTCTTCTTAATTTTTTTATTTTTTGATGACAAATTTGCCATGAGTATGGCCATGCAATGTTTTTGACTTCGGTGTAATTTTATTCGAAATGTTAATAGATTAACTTTACTTTGAATTCTCACATGATTAGCGTTTTCTCTGTTCAAGGATTTTGGGTACTTTAATTTGTATTTGGAACAATGGACGTCGGTACTCTATCTGTTGCTTTACTATTCTACATACTGCTATTTCACTTTCTTATAGATGCCTCAGGCATATTTGGATGCTTTCTCAGATTGTCGATAATCTCCATGTGGACCGTTACTGGGTTTTGTATCATGTCCCTGTATGTGACATGGGGTATTTTTCTATCATTTTCTGGGGTGGGACTTCCACTTTTCTGGATGGATATTTGGGTTCCAATCTTCAGATGTGAAAATGTAATGACTTCATGGACTGTTTTACTTCATATAATATATTCAAAATAGCATTTTTCTCTTCTGAAAAAAAAATGATTAATGTTTATCATTCTGCCTTCAAAACTAGCGATGCTGGTCTATGTTGCTGGTTTATTGATATGGTCTGATGGTCTTTTTATATTTTGGACATATCACACTCCTCACATGATTAGCGTTTTTCTCTGTTGCAGGATTTTGGGTACTTTAATTTGTATTTGGAACAATGAACGTTGGTACTCTATTTGTTGCTTTACTATTCTACATACTGCTATTTCACTTTCTTATAGATGCCTTGGGCATATTTGGATGCTTTCTCAGATTGTCGATAATCTCCATGTGGACCGTTACTGGGTTTTATATCAAGTCATTGTATGTGACATGGGGTATTTTTCTATCATTGTCTGGGGTGGGACTTCCACTTTTCTGGATGGATATTTGGGTTCCAATCTTAAGATGTGAAAATGTAATGACTTCATGGACTGTTTTACTTCATACAATATATTCAAAACATCGTTTTTCTCTTGTGAAAAAAAAAATGATTAATGTTTATCACTCTGCCTTCAAAACTAGCGATGCTGGTCTATGTTGCTGGTTTATTGATATGGTCTGATGGTCTTTTTATATTTTGGACATATCACACTCCTCACATGATTAGCATTTTTCTCTGTTGCAGGGTTTTGGGTACTTTAATTTGTATTTGGAACAATAGACGTCGGTACTCTATCTGTTGCTTTACTATTCTACATACTGCTATTTCACTTTCTTATAGATGCCTCGGGCATATTTGGATGCTTTCTCGGATTGTCGATAATCTCCATGTGGACCGTTACTGGGTTTTATATCATGTCCCTGTATGTGACATGGGGTATTTTTCTATCATTGTCTGGGGTGGGACTTCCACTTTTCTGGATGGATATTTGGGTTCCAATCTTGAGATGTGAAAATGTAATGACTTCATGGACTGTTTTACTTCATACAATATATTCAAAACATCGTTTTTTCTCTTGTGAAAAAAAAAATGATTAATGTTTATCACTGTGCCTTCAAAACTAGCGATGCTGGTCTATGTTGCTGGTTTATTGATATGGTCTGATGGTCTTTTTATATTTTGGACATATCACACTCCTCACATGATTATGATTAGCGTTTCTCTCTGTTGCAGGGTTTTGGGTACTTTAATTTGTATTTGGAACAATGGACGTCGGTACTCTATCTGTTGCTTTACTATTCTACATACTGCTATTTCACTTTCATGGACTGTTTTACTTCATTGTTGTAGGGTTTTGGGTACTTTAATTTGTATTTGGAACAATGGACGTCGGTACTCTATCTGTTGCTTTACTATTCTACATACTGCTATTTCACTTTCATGGACTGTTTTACTTCACTTTTGTAGGGTTTTGGGTACTTTAATTTGTATTTGGAACAATGGACGTCGGTACTCTATCTGTTGCTTTACTATTCTACATACTGCTATTTCACTTTCATGGACTGTTTTACTTCACTGTTGGAGGGTTTTGGGTACTTTAATTTGTATTTGGAACAATGGACGTCGGTACTCTATCTGTTGCTTTACTATTCTACATACTGCTATTTCACTTTCATGGACTGTTTTACTTCATATAATATATTCAAAACAACGTTTCTCATCTTTTGAAATTTTAATTTTTTAAAAAAAAATTGAACCCTCCGTCGGTCTACCGACGCCTTGTAGACGTCGGAACTGCGACAACCCAGAAACGTCGGAAGAGAGACAGTATGAAAACGTCGGAAGAGCGACGTTCCAAACGTCGGACCACATATCGTCGGCATTGCGACATCTTCCAGACGTCGGAAGAGTGACGTCCAAAACGTCGGACAACGTTTAGTCGGAATTGCGACAGTTTAGAAGCGTCGGAAGAGCGACGTCCAAAACGTCGGACCACGTTTAGTCGGAATTGCGACGGTTTACAAGCGTCGGAAGAGCGACGTCCAAAACGTCGGACCACGTTGGGTCGGAATTGCAACGGTTTACAAGCGTCGGAAGAGCGACGTTCCAAACGTCGAACCACATTTCATCGGAAGTGCGACAGTTTACAAACGTCGGAGGCGCGACGGTTTGTGAGACGTCGGAAGAGTGACGCTTGTTCGGAACGACGGAAGAAGTGTCGATAGTGTGACACTTTTTACGTGCGTCGGAACGACGACGGCATGACAAACCACGGTTTGTCCGCCCTCAAACTGTCGCTCTTGCGACGACTATGTGTCGGAATAGCGACGAATTGGCCGTCGGAATTTCCGCCAAATTATCTAGTGCTTGTTTGCATTGAGTAATTCATATTGATTGTTGTGCGCATTAATATCCACCTTATTTTGTCGTGTACTTGGTTTTACATGTTAACGAAATATTCAATTTTTTCCTTTTGAGTCCCTTCCTAGTTACCATCATGTAAAGATGGGGTCTCCTACGCTAGGGACACCAACATCCCCCTGTCCCCCATGAGGCCCCATAAAATTTGGGGGGGTGTCTCTATATGACTCTCAAGTATGTTTCCCAGCTCCTTCATCTCCATGTTCCAGAAATTTGGTGGAAAATTATAATTATCAATGTAAGGATACTTTTCATGAAGAACCATCTGTTAGTGAGGTAAATCCCCTCTGCGGACAGAGGCGATCCCACTAGCCCTAGGGTGGGTCTAGCCACAAACAAAACATGCTATGACATCAATTGCTAGCTAATAATGGACAAAGACTCGCCAGATCACCTACCTTAGGTCCTGCGCTGTTGTGTCGTCCAGAAGAATAACTGCCTCCCTCTCCTGATTCGGCAGATCACGATCCACTCGTTCTCATGCTTAGATACCTGCACATACACAAGAAACGAAGACGGTACATAACATACTATTTCACATTCCTAACTATCATTCAGTCGAAGAAGACTAAATCACATGCATTAAATAAACATAACACAGAGATGGAAACAATATCATAGTCGAGTATATTAAATTAAAGAAGGAAGAGTACAACCGGCACTTCGACGTTGTGATCTCCTCCAGCAGGGTTCTAGCAGAGCACGTCTCACAAGCTCGTCGGGAATTTAGATGGGGCTCTCTCTATGGGATCCTCCTTGGTTTGAACTTCTTTATAATGATTACTCAGCTATAATATCTCTTCTCCAAGATCAGCTTCTTAGCTATATGTTCAGCCATTGTTTTAGCTACTGTTTCAGCTAGTTGATGTAAAGGGAGAAGGCTTGTTTATATAGAGGGAGAAGGAGAAGTTAGGATCCCTATAATCATGGGGGGAGTCCTATCCTCTTAGAATGTTCCATCAACCATTTCCTAAAGGTAGAGATCCGTGGTTTATCGAGTTTAACCACTTGCAATGAGTCATTCCCGAGGTGGTTAAAGGAGACTTCTACCTCCAATTTGTTAAAAAAAATTCCAAAACAGGTTGGCATGGTTACAACACAGGGACAGAGCGCTAGCTAGCGCGACCTCTAGTGTATATTTTCCCCATTGGCACGAGGGATGAACTAGCTACCCGCACCAATGCCAAAACATGGGTTTTTGGGTGCTTTCCAAGGAAATGTTCAACGGGAGAAATCATATCCTTATGCAGAAGGATGCAAAGAAATTATTTGCAGGGTATGACACTACCCAGAGGTCACGAAAAATTCCCTCCAATATGTGGGGCGAGGTATTGCAGGGACGGTGACAAATTTCTGTGTGACAGATTCCCCCTAAAGCATGAGGTCCGAGAGAGAGGGAGGGGAGAAATGCTTTATGAGAACGCGTTCAACCGAAACACTGTCGTAAGAAAACCTACAAGTAAAAATACAAATGATATATCTGATACATGACATGTGGTATGGGTGCAGCCATCCATAATAGAGTACATAAAAAATGAGATTAGAAGTATGGACACAGCCATCCAGCAGTAGAGATCAATAAATATACTCATGTATGGTCACATCCATCCAATCAAAGGAGTCACAATGAGTCATAATAATCCGCAAATAACCCACAACCTGGATTTCATCAGACAAAACCCAGGGTCTTGCGCTCCATCTCGACCCGAACATAGTACAAATTTGAGCATGTGAATATGTGAGCTGAATTCAAACATGCAATAACATCGTATGATTACCAGCCAATGATGAAAGTTGTTAACAGACACGAGACAAATCGCCAATAATGACAATGGCTCTCAAGGTACAAAAGGTACAATCCACGGCATGTGAAAAGTGATCTAACATCGAACACCCGCAGAGTCAATCGATCGAAGGCCAATGATGTGGACCTTACGTTGAGTGTGAAGAACCTGCCATTGAGGAATGTAGGCTCCAAGGTACCTGAAGGGATTCTCTAGATCAATTTCCTGGATAATGAGCTGGAGTCGACAGGAAGGTACCTTGATCGAAGGTGGGCCATAATGTTTCCCACATCATCGACACGAGATAGAGGGATATGATGTTTGTGATTCAAGACTAACAGAGAATCAGAGGGAGGTTGAAAACTGTAGAGGCCAACTTCTCTTGAACATATCAGCGGCACGACACTGGATTTGGCAGTATTTGACATCAAGGGATCTGAGGTCATGGTGACACGGCAAAGAGCAGATGAGCGAAAAAAGAGATTACCCAAACCCATGGAGGCAAACAGACAATGAGATGAGATGTCCCCAACCTGACACGAATGCAGACAAGTGCCATGTTCAAGAGCAACATACTGCCAACACGATTACGATCTTGGTTCCATTTCCCCCACCATTTTTGGCGAGTACCCCAATTATTTTTGGAAACAAGCTTGAAGGGGATAGCATGTGCTTGCGATGTAAGTTTTTCCTTCGGAAAAATCCAACTCAATACATTTTACGAGCCCTAGGAAGGAGGAACTCAAGTAACGTCATGACAATGAAGTCCGATGTCATCAGGTTTTAACGAGTCTGACAAAGGAAGAACTCAGCATCTTTTGATGTTTAAAGAGCTTGAAAAGAAGGCAGAAAAGAAAACTCCATCAATCCCTTTTCGTAGGTAGTCTCACAGATCTGAAAAGGTAGAAAACTGTGTCTGAGAGAACCTCTTAGTCGCGATAGGCTAAGGTATTCCTTTTTCGTAAATAATCTATCCCAGCCTGAAAAAGGGGTAAAAGTATACTAGTTAGATATCGTTTCACAACCAATTTAACGAGTTCAAAACGACAAGCAACTCGGCAATATTTTCAGTTTTAGAGAGTCAAAAAAGTGTTGAAAGATGAATCCTCCTAGAGGAACGAGTGGTATTAAGGGTAGCTACTAGTTCTGGTAATTGTTGAACTGCTCAGAACAAATAAAGGTCAAGAGGCCGGCTAACAAGACCACTCATCACAATGGTTCCTCGGGAATGGGTGAAACAACCAAGTGAAGGCATATGATCGTCCAAGCAGATAGTGACAATGGAGTGAGAAAACCAAGGCTCATCTGGAAAAAAAAGGCTGATAAAATGGCAATCACAAGAGGTAAAATAAGAATGATTTCATTTTTACACAAGCTTGAAATCTGGAAACTCTGCTTGAATTTGGTTTCATTTTTACACAAGCTTGAAAAAAAAGTAAGCATGCCCCCATCATGGTGACTCAATTCGAGGTACATGCCCCCCAAGCTTTAGTCCATGCACCTCAGTAAATAGATGAAGGGAGTGAGGGTTGAGTTACGAGATCAAGAGAAAGACTTGACTGGGATTTTACAAGATCATATCAAAGACTTGAATTGAACAGGAAAGTGTTTCATTGTTTTAACGAGGTTGAAACATTAAAATAACTATCCTCAAGGCCTAATGCATTTTTTAACGAGGTTGACATAGAAAACGAACTATCCTCAGAATACCTTGTTTCATTTTTTAAGCAGCTTGACACAAGGAAAAGAACTCTGCTCCGAGGACCTTGTTTCATTTTTTAAGGAGCTTGACAAAAGAAAAATGAACCGTGCTCCGACAACCTTGTTTCATTTTTTAAGGAGCTTGACACAAGAAAAAGAACCCTGCTCTGAAGACAACTCATCATGATGAATAAGAAGTCATGGCTTCCAAGAGTTCCGCACAGGACGGGAGAACAACATCTTGGAAATCAGGACCCAATGCCCCCAGCACATGATGCACAATGGCACCATTGCTGACTGCAGGCATAGGAAAGGTAGCCACATAATTAACCTATGGAAACGAAGATACAACCAGTGGATAAAGACCCGAAAGGGATGACAGTGGACCAGATGTCATGTCAGGACCAATGAATGAAAGCTGATAAATGGTCACGATCCTACCTTTGTGTGGAAAATAGATCACATGAAAGAGGGAGGAGACAACTGCCCCCATGACATAAATATAGTCGCGCCCCAAGAGTAAATTGAAATATAAGGGGCTCGGAACAACCATCACGTCGATATGGATGGTTTTCCTTCCCAAAGTAACAGGAAAATTTGGAAGGATCCTTAACGGTTGACTGGTTCCTCTGTTAAAGGCCAACAGAGTCTGGGTAACAAGCATAAGTGGTGGAGAACCAAAATATTTCCAAGTAGTTGAAGATAGAATACTAACAAACGCGCCTTCATCTATAATAGTGCTGGGTGCGACTAGATCAAAGGTTTGTACTGTTATCTTGAAAGGCACATAAGACGAAAGGCGGTATCCAACAAATCGACTCCAATCAAAGGAAGAAACCAAACTACTTGGAGGGGATGCCATCGAACTGAGATGGTTTTCCCCCGGTGTTACCAGAGCAAGAGGAGCACTCTCCCGAACTTCCATTACGGGAGTAGGAGGAGCAACTTCTTGAACTACAGGGATGGATGAATCTTTCTCCAAGTCCGAAGAATCTGAAGAAACAAGAAGAACATGGGGGGGAATAGATCCACTCTCAATGGAAAAGACCTGATGAACCACATATGGGGTCAAATCGGCCGATTCCTCGACCAATGGTTGGTCGGGAATGGATTCTTGAATTTGAATTTCCGGGGGAGCGAGATTGACCAAGGATGACTCATGACCGATCGTGGAATCAACTAGCGGAGGACTAAAAGAAATTTTCTGGTAACCAGCTGGAAGGCAGGGTGCAGAAACAGTAGAGTTGTCAAACACTCTCTTGGCTTCATCCATGTACGGACAAAGGTGAATGGGATGATGCCCTTCACACAACTTACAGGGATTGGTAATATTGCCTTTTTTCTTATGAGTCTTTCTAGAGCTAGTTGAAGATGTGTTATCAATATCACTTCCAGAAGTCAAAAGCAACGACAGACGACCGTCAGACCATGCGTCAAGTACCTTGGGAATGCCAGGGCAATCTCGAAGCAGATGGTTACCTTTGCAGAGCATGCAAGGGAATTTGACCTTCCGTGGAAGTTTGGATGGTTCCGCAAGGGAAGGTTTCTTAAGCGTAGTAGCTGCAGTATTAGCCTCTCGCTTATCTTACTTCTTCTTCTTTGTCTTCTTCTTCTTCTTCTTAGCCACCTGGTTACTGGAATCCAGACTTTCACCAGGCAAAGTAGAAGAGGAGGATGAAGAAATAGGCGAAGAAGGGGAGAGGTCCACCTTAGAAGCAACATGATGTTGTTGTGGTGGAGGAGATGGATGTACAATGGATGGAACACTCGGGACCACCGAGGTTGCAATTAACCATACAGGAAAACCAAAAATTAACCATGGAAGAGACAATGTTGCCATATAAGGAGCACCAACATTCCCAAAAGCAGGAAAAGGACTAGGATTCCCTTCAGAAGGGATTCCTGGGTTAGTGAACTCCAGAA
The DNA here is from genome assembly GCA_034641835.2 of Pinus albicaulis. Taxonomy (NCBI): domain Eukaryota; kingdom Viridiplantae; phylum Streptophyta; class Pinopsida; order Pinales; family Pinaceae; genus Pinus; species Pinus albicaulis. The sequence goes on from CM076582.1 coordinate 211,915,024, forward strand.
ACGTTGCCATCAGAAACAAATTTAAAACAACACCCTAAAGAAACTAACTTTAACCAGGAATATTTCGTGGGCAATTAATTTTTAAGACATTGAAACAAAACTCCGTCGTTTCATATTTTAAGAGTCAAGAAATAGGAAAAAGATGACTCTATCACTTTCCGGTTGAAACGAGCATGAAAGGACAAGTGCTCGATGATCTTTTCAAATTTATGGATTCAGTAAAGATCGAAAATGACTGCTCAGGTAGTCTAGGTAAAAGGGTGTACCAGGCTCCCCAGAACTGCCATATACACCTTGGTTATAAAATGAAAGAAGAATCAACGAAGGACTTGACGTACATGCAGGTAGTCTCCTCGAATGCTGTGTTCGGTGTATCACGGTTACAAGGCGGCAGACTTGGCTTCCTACGGATAAAAGGATTGCAACCTATAGGGGTCTCCCTTTATATACTCGACGGTACAGGGAGCACAAGTCCGTACTAGTGCTATCTGAAGCTAGATGGCGAGCAACAGCTGCTAGGTTTTAAGACGCCGGAACATGTCTCTAACTTAGACCACTAAATGTTTTGTTAAATTTCAATGTTGCCTTAGGTTAATTGAGTAAATTTTAATTTGATCTTTTATTTATGTTTCAATTCCAAGGTCCTACCGAATGTTAGATCTCACAAATTCCTCAATGCAAGCTACATGTCATAAAATACCATTTTGTTCAATGAAGAGCTATCTATGAGAAGGTTAGGAATTTCAAGCGATAGCAAATAATGAAAGCACATAGAAGTATTCACTACAGAACCTGATGCAAACTAATGAGAACAAAAAATCTTTTCTAGAATGCCAAATGCTAGTTATGCAAAAGATTTTTCAATTCTACAATGCAAAAAAAACAAATGCAAGCACAAAATATTTTTTTTTTATTTTTTCAATGTAATAGAGAAAACAATGCACTAAATAACATGAAAAACGAATCTTCACACTAGTTCAAGAATTCCAATGCAAGAGTCGAAACAAACAACTCAAAAGAAAACAAGACAAGAACTCAAACCAATGTCACAATCTCTCAAATCGAAGAAAGATGTCAAAACGGACCCATACAAGAAATGTGAGCTATGCTTGGGGTGATAGGACGAAAAGCTGAATGAAAGAGACAAGACTTCACTCAAGACTCATTTCACCAAAAGCGACCACTCAAAACGGATCCAGGGAGCTGGATGCAATCAAGCAACTAACGAAAGTGACCGTGAAACAAGAGACATAAAATCCAATAGGAGGCTCAGCATACCAAATCCCTAGAAATCCCTAAAGCCAGGATGTTGAAAGAAATGGACAAACAACTGAAGGGAGAAGGCTGATCACAGTCACAAACAAACCCAAAGCACTCAAAACAAGTGAAGAAAACACCTAGAGACACCAGGATGGACCAAAAATCCCAAAACAAGGAAAACCCAGCACCTACAGGAATTGGTGCGATTTTCTGGCTGTAATCTGTGCCAGACAAGGGATGGCGCAGGTGATAAGCTAGCAAATCGCGCCAGTGGGCGCGGCGGTCAAGCTGGAAACCGCGCCAATCAAGCCAACTGTGAAAAGATGAAAATTTGGAAAAACAGAGGTCAAAACTGATCCTCTGGAGCTGAACAAAGGCCTAAGACTCAACAAAACAATCCAGAAAGGAAAGCTAAGAAATAAAAGACTAAGAAGAAGATCTAATAGACAAAAGACAAACTCATACTGATCCCCAGTGGAGTCGCCAATTTGTTTGTGAGGTAAATCCCCTCTGTGGAAAGAGGTGATCCCAGTAGCCCTAGGGTGGGTCTAGCCACAAACGAAACACTCTATGACATCAATTTCTAGCTAAGCATGGAGAAAGACTCAGCAGATCACCTACCTTAGGTCCTGCACTGTTGTGTCGTCTGGAAGAATAGCTGCCTCCCGCTCCCGATTCGGCAGATCACGATCCGCTCATTCTCACGCCCGGATACCTGCACATACACAAGAGACGAAGACGATACACAACATACTATTTCACATTCCTAAATATCAGTTAGTCGAAGAATATTAAATCACATGCATTAAATAAACATAACACAGAGATGGAAACAATATCATAGTCGAGTATATTAAATTAAATAAGGAAGATTACAACCGGTGCTTCGACGTTGCGATCTCCTCCAGCAGGGTTCCAGCGGAGCGCGTCTCACAAGCTCGTCAGGAATTCAAACGGGGCTCTCTATATGGGATCCTCCTTGGTTCAACCTTCTCTATAACGATTACTCAGCTATAATGTCTCTTCTCCAAGCTCAACTTCTTGGCTATATGTTCAGCTACTATTTCAGCTACTGTTTCAGCTAGCTGATGTAAAGGGAGAAGGCTTGTTTATATAGAGGGAGAAGGAGAAGTTAGGATCCCTATAATCGTGGGGGGAGTCCTATCCTCTTAGAATGTTCCATCAACCATTTCCTAAAGGTATAGATCCGTGGTTTATCGAGTTTAACCACTTGCAACGAGTCATTCCCGAGGTAGTTAAAGAAACTTTCTGCCTCCAATTTGTTAAAAAAACATTCCAAAACAAGTTGGCGTGGTTACAACATAGGGAAAGAGCGCCAGCTGGCGTGACCTCTAGTGTATATTTTCCCCATAGGTGCGAGGTATGAACTGGCTACCTGCGCCAATGCCAAAACATGGGTTTTTGGGTGCTTTCTAAGGAAATGTTCAACAGGAGAAATCATTAGGGGAATTTTGAGGTCTAAAATGGGCCTCCTAAGAAAAATGTACAACAAAAATAAACTTTATAAGAACTAATAGGATTCAAGATGATGATGTCAACCATGGGGGATGATTCACCATTTCTGGAGTCAAAAAGTTAAAATATTAAAAAATAATAAAATAATAAAACTACTTTTTCAACTCGTATTTTCAACTTATCTCTCTAATTTTTAACTCAAATTTCGAGCGAAAGTACTCGCTGGATGCAAAATTTAATTCCTCATCCAAGGAGTACCCATGTTGCATACTTTCGATAGACCCTACTAAACAAAAAATGTGAAATACATGAAAAAGCATGTTTACAATCACGTTTTTCATGTATTTTTAATTTTTCATGTAGAAATGTCTATCAAAAGTATACAACATGGGTACTCCTTCGATGGGAAATCAAATTATGCATCCAGTGAGTGTTTCCGCTCGAAATTTGAGTAAATCCATAGGGAGATAAGTTGAAAATACGAGTTGAAAAAATAGTTTTTCATTTTTTCCCTCTAAAATTTGATGATGTAATCAAATCTTATTTTATTATTTCCACTATTATTTTATAATTTCCTTAGGAGGCCCATTTTAGACCTCAAAATTCCCCTAATGCATATCCTTATGCAGAAGGATGCAAAGAAAGTATTTGCAGGGTATGACACTGCTCATAGGTCACGGGAAAGACCCTCCAATATTCAGGGTGAGGGATTGCAGGGACGGTGACAAATTGTTGTGTAACACCATCCCCTCTTAGCTTTGGGGAATTGAGGATTTTTAAATAAGAACTATTTTTACTTGTTCAGGACAAATTCAACATTTTTTCATTCTAGTCCCTTCATATAGATGCACAAAATCATATTATAGCATTTATGGATTAATGAGGATGGTAATTCCCTTGTATTCTTGTCATTATATTGGTGTACCTCTCTTTTCTCCATGATGTCATTGCCCCTTAAAGTAATATATGATGCATCTAAAAAAATGCAAGATTATTTCAAATTTTAATTACTTCTCGCTTTTAAAAACCTTGAAATAGTGGACTACAAATTGCTATATTTAATACCAAACAAATATTAATTTATTGAGCACATGGTCAAGTGATTAAATAACTTTTTGTGCTAAGACCTGGGTTCAAAACCCAGAAGACATGTTGTCACATTAATGTTTCCCACATAGTTAACTTCCGCATCCATGTTCAGTAGAAATCCAAGTGACATGGATGGCCTAAGGATGTAGAGTATCTCAATGAGTGATGCCGAGTTCAAGCCTTCTGTGGAATTTATAGAATAGATACTTCTTGGTCATTACATTTGATCCAAAGGAATAGCCAACAGTTAACCAAGGGCTATTTAATAACAAAGAAGAAAATTTGTCCGTATGACCTTTACATACTTCATTGTAGACATTTTAAACTCCTTATCCAAAACCAAACCTAACCATAGTTGTAGCACTAATTAGGGAAAATCCTTGGTTTTCCCCTGCAATATTACCAATTCAAAACCCTAATAGGTTACTAATAGGGTGTTGGTTCAAAACTCACTAGCTAGGTAGATCAAATGTTAAGACATACACCTTAGTTTAATTCTCATCACAAAACTATATAGGTCTATCCAAAATGACCTAAATTTTTTTGGGTTCCCCGCTTATTGTCTCTGAACTTTGGGGCAATATAGAATGATAGACATAATATTTATGTATAAGTGTGTGCAGCTATTACATTATCATAAATTACTAGTACTTCCCTTAATAATACATAAGCATGAAGCAAGTGTTGTGATGGGTACAATGATAATTTTCCATCTTGCTTCATAGTAACTTGATCGGTAAATGTTGTCATTCTCTTTGGATTGACAAGATATAAATGAATAAATTTTTTGTCATGCTAATATAAGTACTTTTTTTATATGTGAATTCATGTACTATGTGGGACCCTTGTTAGTTTATTACTATCTAGTGCCATTGAGTTCAATCATACCTAGTTTTCTTATGTAGTTAATAATATATGTAGGATTAGTTTAGGTTCAACTACATAGAGTTGTGAATTAATTGAGTTTTTACTTTTGAATGTTAATAAAATTATCTTATTTGATATATCTGTAGCTTTAGACATGTTGTAATAATATTTTTTATGTGCAGAAGGAACTAGAAAATTTCCCTTCAGATGTATCAAGTGCATATGAGAAACTGCTCCCTATGGATGTGTGCTTCTTATGGTCTGAGTGTTTTCCGCCAACATTTTCAGCAGGGTTTTAGGCCAATACTAAGTAGGTTGTCTTTGATCCTTGGAAGAAATCTAAATCTTAGCTTTTATTTTAAGAAAACATGTTTAGTAGTATTTATGTCTTCCATTAAAACAAATCATCACTATTTTTTTTCCTAAATCTTTGATAATTTTTTATATCAATGCTACTAATTGTGGGGAATTGCCTTCTATAGATAGATCAGGATTACTTTGAAGGAATAGTGGTCAGGTCATAGGTGTTGTCAATGGTGGAACGAATGCAATGCTTTTACAAAAAATGGCTCATTCTCTCATCCCATTTTATTTTCTTCATTATGCAGTTGCTCCTCATACACTCCTTTACCTGCCACTTCTGTGAGTGCTTTAAGTGCATTTTCATGTGAGCCAGCTGACGTTGTCAAATCATCAAGGCCTGCCTCCTCCAACAAAGGTGCATTATCTACTCAAGTTGTTTCCCCACAAGAACAGTTAACATTGACAAGTAGGACAGGAAAGTCGGGCTCCCTAGCTTTTGAGTTGCCAACCTCTTGTTCTTCATCATCATGTGTTTTGTTGTCATCCACAGACTCATGTAAAGTATCTTCTCCAAGGAATTCAACTCTAAATACCAATGCAAAGTTAATAAAATGGGTTTTGATTATGTTTTTTATTTATATAAGATGCATTTATTATCTAGCTTTCTAGAACATTGGTAAATAAAACCCAAGTCATGGATTCCTATCATTTGTGTTGTGAAATTGTTGGCCTTATTTTTCAGGAATTAAAGCTTAATACCAATTCAAAGAGATATACCCCATGTTTCTCTACACCTAGACCAGTAGCATCTCCAGTGGTCCAGGGTCTTGTTTATGTTGTAGGAAATATTCCTCCTATGACACCCATACAAAGCGTACCAACAGGGCTTGGAGTAAGCTCTTTAGCACAAAATGTTTCTCAACCTACCATGTTTTCTCAGTATAATAATGGCGTGGCTACATCTAGAGTGAGTTCTACTTCATATATCCAACCTGTAGCCACCTTTGTGCCACGTGTGTCAAGAGCTGCTGTATCGACAACTTTGACTACACAACCAACAGTTGACAAAATCCCCCCTCCAGGACAATAGGTACATTTTTTGTACCTTTAGATAGCGAATTCAAGTTGTCCGTTGAGATATATTTTATGAATATGCTCTAATAGAGAAAGATAACTTATTTTATTGAGATTACATTTTTACTGTCTCGAATAAACTACATGTTTACTTTCATATAGTATACTAGTATGCTACATAACATGCATTAAGATACAGATGCTTGAATAAATATGAAATTTTCCAAATTAAATAATTAAAACATGCATTTTATTTTCAGGAATATTTAATCCATAGTATCTTCGTGTGTGAAATTTGAAATTACAGAAGGACCAAAATTTTGAAAATTTGTTACGCAGAAAATTACAGAAGTTCGAAAACTGGCGTAGTAAAATGTTAAATAAAATATTCAAGGTGATCATAATTGATCTCTTTTTTATAGTTTACAATGATGATATTATGATGTTTGCAAGATAAACATCTTTCCTCAGTCACATATGACTTCAACTGAGGAGCTACAAGAATCAAAACCATCTTTGATTTGAACCTAAATAGTCTTATTATCTCCAAGTATTTCCCTAATCACAATGGCCAGTAGATGTTCCTCATGGATTATTTCTCTCATTATATCTATTATTAAAATCCGCAAAATGTATCCCTACATTTGAATCTTGGGGAAAAAACATATGATTGTTATCATTTAAATTATCCATATCTCTTGGAGCCCAAAAATCTATTTGCTTTGGATAAGCTTTATATATAACCTCAAAAACAACCTTATTATAAGTTTAAGGCCCATTATGTCCTCTTGAGTCTTTACAAAGCATGATGGAATGAAACTAGGTGAGGACTAGATCCAGGTTTACCATGTCATAACCTAGGTTCGTTAAGATGACGACCTTAGTTTGAAGATAGCCACCATACAAACTAGGACCACTCATAATTATCGTTTCCATCTCTCTTTCATCATCAAGACTAACATACTGAGGATCTGTAACCCATGGAGGCCCATGGTAGTCATTGCAATGAAAATTATTAGAATACATGCCAAGTCCACAAGTTTTTATATTTAATCTCTACATCCAATGTGGCCATTTCTTATTATGAGATTTACCACATCCGAAAATGGCATCATTCACATAATTTTGAAGAAATATACAAAGGCCAACATAGTTTTTTTCACATTTACAACTGCCCTCACATTTGTTGGTTCCTGAAGCTCGAGCACTTTCATAACAAAAATAAGCAAAGTCAAGCATCAACAAAAAAGGTCCACTAGTCTCTTTTCATCTGCTGATATTAGAATGAAGTTTTATTAGAGACATTGTTTGCTTGTTTATTTTGGTTAGAAAAATGGTTTTCTCTTGGTTTTACGTGACTTTCAATTTATCATATGTAGCATGTTGTGAAATGGAAAAGAATAACATGTGACATTTATCTTGCAGAAATTGATGTTGAATGAAAGGATACAGAGTTTAACCAAGCTACAATTCGCTTTGGTAAAGACGAAGGAACATCTTAAAAAGATTCCTAAGAATGCACCATATACATAGTTTGAACATAAGTAATATATGAATTTTTCTTTCTTAGGTATGTTATTTTTTCTTCCCAAGATATCACAGCAAGAAAAATATTGACATTGTAGAAATTTTTTGAGGACTTGATTGAGGTCGATTTTTTTGATGTCCTACTTGATTGATACCTTCTCATATGTCAGGAAGGCTTTAAATATGAATTAATATGTTCATGAAAAAGGTCAAATTCAAATTTTATAGATATAAAAGATAATAAAAAAAAGGTCAATGTCTTCTTTTGATTGGTAGTTGACTCTGTTGTGGGTAGGTTACAGGAAATGTGATTGGAAAAGGGATGGAGAGACAATGTGGAGCATGTCTGGATATGTTTAATTTGTTGTTAGAGATCCTTCAGGCGCTTGAGCCATCAACTTTTGAAATGTTTCTAGTAAGGATTCATATGGTTTTTATTGTTGTGATTCTTTCACCTCATGGTTATTTTGGGCAAGAAAATGTTCTAAGAATGTCAGACAAGACATCGCTGGACATGTAAAGAGATTTTTTATAATTGCAATGTCCATTCCATGATATCCTCTCTTTATTATTTGATTGTATTTTGAACGTTTCTTTTGATTTTTTTTTGTCTTTTAACTATGAAACTGAAAATACTTGGTATCATTTCCATTTAAAACACAAATCCTTATAACTATTTTGTGTTAAAAGATTTTCATGACTCAAAAAATTTTACTTTCATGTTGTTATTTGAGTAAATGTTTTTTATATACTTGACCAAATTCATATGTTAGAAAATGAAATTTTTTTTTCGAATAAGATGACAAGGATTAAACATCACTCCTTAGATTATTTGTTTTCACAAGTTATCTACAACTTGAGCTTTTTAGCATGTAACTTATAAGTTGACATGATTGTGCCTAAGCTTTCCCTAAAGGTTGAATACTAAGTTACTAAGGTGTTATTTTATATAGTGAAATTTTATTTTCTTTGTTTATACAGGTCATCTGGCCACATAGTGGCCACTATCTCTCAACTGAAGAAAACTTGTTTGAGTTTCTTTCTTGTATGGGGAAAAATGGATTTGACATTGCTGATGTTGAGGTATATGTTGTATAAATTCTTTATTGTCTAATTTAGTTCATATTATAGTGTTCATTGTATTTCATGTCTTACACTCGACATTGTATCTTATTTTGTTTTCAGAAAAGGAACACAATATTGACGGTAAGAAGCAAGAATTGAATAAAGAGGAGAAAAATAACACTGGAGAGACAAATGCAAAAAGGGAGAGAGAAGAGAACCGATCTAGTGATACCCTTAGTGCCAATATCCCACATAATACACACACATAGAGACTGATGGTCAAGTATTCAGAGTTGGTGAATTCACTTGCAATGCCTTGGAAACACAATGATAATGTTTTGAAGTGATTGAAACATCATTTCTTGTGTAAATTGTAGTCCAACCAATATTAAGTTGGAAACTCATATTGTAATACTTTAACATTTCATATAATATAATTCATATGGTTGAAATTATTTATTGTTGCACTTGATATTGTTTAGTATTGTAATTAACATATGCAACTTTGTGTTTTCATATTAAATGAAGATACAAATTGTATGACATTTTTTAAATTTAGTTGCAAAAGCACACTAATTAATTTATGTTGATTAATAATGAACACATAAATCAATCTAAAACTACTAAATTAGTAGTTTGTATTGATTAATGATGACATAAATAAAATTATTCACTAGTACATTTGGTCAAAATTTCAACACTTTTGACGTATTGTTGGAAATTTCCCCAATTTTTATCAAATTTTCAAATCCCGCCCACAACCGTCGCTATACCGACGGTTGGAGACAAGTGTCGGTATTGCGACGTTTGGAGAAAAGTGTCGCTATTGCGACGTTTGGAGATAAGTGTCGTTGTTTCGACGATTTGGACAAAAGTGTCGGTATTGCGACGTTTCAGAGTGAAGTGTCGGAATTGCGACGTTTTGAGATAGGTGTCGGTATCGCGACAGTTTTGAGACAAGTGTCGCTATTGCGACGGTTTGGAAAAAAGTGTCGGTATTGCGATGTTTCAGAGAGTAGTGTCGGAATTGCGACATTTTGAGATAGGTGTTGGTAGTGCGACAGTTTTGAGACAAGTGTTGGTTGCGACGTTTTAGAGAAAAGTGTCAGTGTTGCGACACTTTGGAGATAAGTGTCGGTATTGTGACAGTTTGGAGACAAGTGTCGATATTATGACTTTTAGGAGGCAAGTGTCAGTGTTTAGGAACAATATTATGGTTTAGGGTTTAGGAACAATTATTGGGAGTTATATTTTAGGATTTAGGAACATTGTGTCAGGTCATGTGATCGGCTTTATGGTTTAGGAACAATGTTTTGGGTCGTGTGATCGAGTCATATAAGGGTGCCCAAGGTAACGCATTCGGGCGGGTCGAGTTGGGTCTGGTTGGGTCGTGTCATGTGAGGCCACCCAAGGAAACACATTCGTTCAGGTCAGGTCGAGTCATGTGATGGTAGCCAAGGAAACATGTTTGGGTTAGGTCAGGTCGGTTCGTGCCTTATTGTAAGGGCACCCAAGGAAACATGCTCGGGCAGGTCGGTTTGGGTCAGGTTGGGTCAGGTCGTGCTGTGTGAGGCTGCCCAAGGAAACTTTTTCGGGCAGGTTGGGTCGTATGAGGGTGGTCGTATCAAAAATTCTAATTTGTGACCACCCATGTTGCTTTTGCACGTTTGTGCGATCCCTTTTCCGTTTCCTCCCTCGTGCGCCCTTTGTTCAGGCGGGTCGTATGAGGGTGGTCGTATCAAAAATGTTGAGTTTTGACCACCCATGTTGCTTGTGCATGTTTGTGCGATCCCTTTTCTGTTTGCCCCCTCTTGCACCCTTTGTTTGGGCGGGTCGGGTCGTGCCATGTGAGGGTGCCACAGGAAACTCATTCGGATCAAATCGTGTGAGGGAGGTCGTATAAAAAATGCTAAGTTGTGACCGCTCGTGTACCTTGTGCACGTTCATGTGACCCATTTTTCATTTTCTCCCTTGTGCCATCGACGTTTAGGCAGGTCGGGTCGGGTTGGGTCGTGTGATGTCGCCCAAGGAAATGCGTTCGAGTCGAGTCAGGTTGGATCGTACCGTGAGGGCGCCCAAGGAAACATGTTCAAGCAGGTCGAGTCAAGTCGGGTCATGTGAGGGTGCCTAAGGAACATGTCCTATCGGGTCAGGTTGTGTAATGAGGGCACCCAGGGAAACGCGTTCAGGTGGGTCGGGTCGAGTCGTGTGATGCCGCCCAAGGAAACGCGTTCGGTTCGGGTCAGGTCGGGTTATGCCATATTGTGAGGGCGCCTAAGGAAACACGTTCATGTGGGTCAGGTCAGGTCGTGTCGTGTGAGACCACCCAAGGAAATGCGTTCGGGTGGGTCGGGTTGGGTTGGCTGGTTGGGTCGTGTCAGGGTGGTCATATAAAAAATGCTAAGTTGTGACCGCTTATGTTTCTTGTGCACGTTTGTGCGATCCTCTTTCCATTTTCTCCCTCATGTGCCCTTCATTCGGGTCATGCCATGTGAGGGTGCCACAAGAAACGTGTTCGATTTAGACCGTCTAAGGGAGGTTGTATAAAAAATGCTAAGTTGTGATTGCCTGTGTGCCTTGTGCACGTTCGTGTGACCCATTTGTCATTTTCTCCCTCGTGCCTTCGTCGATGTTTAGGCGGGTCGGGTCAGGTCGGGTCGTGTGATGGAGCCCAAGGAAACGCGTTCAGGTTGGGTCAGGTCGGGTCGCGCCGTACTGTGAGGGTGCCCAAGGAAACGCGTTCGGGCAGGTCGGGTCGGGTCAGGTCATGTTGTACCATTAGGGCACCCAAGGAAACATGTTCGAGTGGGTCTGATCAGGTCGAGTCATGTGAGGGTGCCCAAGGAACATGTCCGACCAGGTCGGGTCGTGTCGAGCCATGTCATGAGGGTACCCAGGGAAACGCGTTCGGGTGGGTCGGGTCGAGTCATGTGATGTTGCCCAAGGAAACGTGTTCGAGTCGGCTCAGGTTGGGTCATGCCATATTTTGAGGGAGTCCAAGGAAACACGTTCAGGGGGGTCGGGTCGGGTCGGGTCTGGTCAGATCGTGTTGTGTGAGGTCGCCCAAGGAAACGTGTTTGGGCGACTCGAGTCGGGTTGGGTTGGGTCGTGTGAGGGTGGTCATATAAAAAATGCTAAGTTGTGACCGCCTATGTTTCTTGTGCATGTTTGTGCGATCATTTTTCCGTTTTCTCCCTTGTTTTCCCTTCGTTCGGGCAGGTCGGGTCATGCCATGTGAGGGCGCCACAGGAAACGTGTTCGAGTTGGATCGTCTAAGGGAGGTTGTATAAAAAATTCTAAGTTGTGACTACCTGTGTGCCTTGTGCACGTTCGTGCAACTCGTTTGTCATTTTCTGCCTCATTCCTTTGACGTTCGGGAAGGTTGGGTCAGATCGGGTCGTGTGATGGAGCCCAAGGAAACGCGTTCGGGTCGGGTCGGGTCGGGTCATTCCGTACTATGAGGACACCCAGGGAAATGCATTTGGGTGGGTCGGGTCAATTTGGGTAATGGCAGGTTACCCAAGGAATGTGTACGGTCAGGTCGAGTCGTGTCGGGTTGTGTGAAGGCACCCAAGGAAAAGCGTTCGGGTGGGTTGGGTCATGTGAGGGCGCCCAAGGAACACGTCCGACCAAGTCGGGTCATGTTGGGCCGTGTCATGAGGGTGCCCAGGGAAACGCGTTCGGGTGGGTTGGGTCGAGTCGTGTGATGCCACCCAAGGATCAAACGTGTTCAGGTCGGGTCAGGTTGGGTTGTGCCATATTGTGAGGGCGCCAAAGGAAACACGTTCAGGGGGGTCAGGTCGGGTCAGGCCTAATCAAGTCATGTCATGTGAGGCCACCCAAGGAAACGCGTTTGGGCGGATCGAGTTGGGTTGGGTTGAGTCGTGTGAGGGTGGTTGTATAAAAAATGCTAATTTGTGACCACCTATGTTTCTTGTGCATGTTTGTGCGATCCTTTTTCCCTCATGTGCTCTTCGTTCGGGCCGGTTAGGTCGTGCCGTGTGAGGGTGCCACAGGAAACGTGTTCGAGTTGGATCGTCTAAGGGAGGTTGTATCAAAAATGCTAAGTTGTGACTACCTGTGTGCCTTGTGCACATTCGTGTGACCCATTTGTCATTTTCTCCCTCGTACCTTCGATGTTCGGGCAAGTCGAGTCAGGTCGGGTCATGTGATGGAGCCCAAGGAAATGCATTCGGGTCGGGTCAGGTCGGGTCGTGCCATACTGTGAGGGCGCCCAAGGAAACACGTTTGGGTGGGTTAGGTCGGGTCGGGCCTTTGACGTTCGGGAAGGTAGCGAGAGCAATCGATAGGGGAACCCCCAATAGTGGTGATAAGTCAGGAATTAGGAGTACAATGATCACAAACCATAAGCCCTTAACCCATAGCCATTGAAGGAGACCTTTGTCGGTCTTGCGATGTTTAATGATACTAACGGTCTTGCGACGTTGAGGGCACAACCATCAGAATACCGACATTTAGGAGTACCGACATTTTAAATATCTTCAATATTTTTTTTTTAAATTTCGTTTGAGGGCGGCCGTATCAAATTTGCTAATTTGTGACCGCATGGGTGCCTTGTGCATGTTCGTGCGGCCCGTTTTCCGTTTGCTCCCTTGTGCCTTCATTCGATCTGGCTAAAGTGTGAGGGCGCCCGCCCAAACACGTTTGGGTCACGTCGGGTTTTTTTGTTTGAGGGCGGTTGTATCAAATTTGCTAAGTTGTGACTGCACGGGTATCTTTTGCACGTTTTTGCGGCCTGTTTGTCGTTTTCTCCCTTGTGCCCTCGTTCGGTCGTGCGCGTCATGTCACACCATGTGAGGGAGCCCTCCCAAATGCGTACGGGTCGAGTGGTTTCGTTTGAGGGTGGCCATATCAAATTTTCTAAGTTGTGACCACACGGGTGCCTTGTGCACGTTCATGCGACCCGTTTGCTGTTTGCTCCCTTGTGCCTTCGTTCGGTCAGGCGTGCCATGTCATTTCGTTTGAGGGCACCCACCCAAAATCGTTCGAGTCTGGTCATTTCGGTTGAGGGTGCCCACCCAAACGCATTCAGGTCAGGTCTTTTCGGTTGAGGGCGCCCACCCAAACGCGTTCGTGTCGGGTCGATTTGTTTTAGGACGGTCGTATCAAATTTGCTAAGTTGTGACCACATGGGTGCCCTCTGCACGTTCGTGTGGCCCATTTTCCAGTTGCTCCCTTGTGCCTTCGTTCGGTCATGCGCATCGTGTCACGTCATGTGAGGGCGCCTGCCCAAACACATTCAAGTCAAGTTGTTTCGTTTGAGGGTAGCCATATAAAATTTTCTAAGTTGTGACCACATGGGTGCCTTCTGCACGTTCGTGCGGCCCATTTTCCATTTGCTCCCTTTTGCCTACATTCGGTCAGGTGCACCGTGTGAGGCGCCCGCCCAAACGCGTTGGGGTCAGGTCGGGTCGTTTCGTTTGAGGGCGACCGTATCAAATTTAATAAGTTGTGACTGCACGGGTGCCTTTTGCACGTTCGTGCAGCCCGTTTTCCGTTTTCTCCCTTGTGCCTTCGTTCAGTCATGTGCACCATGTCAGGGCACCCAGCCAAATGCGTTTGGGTTGGGTTGTTTCGTTTGAGGGCGGTTGTATCAAATTTGCTAAGTTGTGACCGCATGCGGGGTGCCTTGTGCACGTTCGTGCGGCCCGTTTGGCGTTTTTTCCCTTGTGCCTTCGTTCGGTCGGGCACAGTGTGTCATTTCGTTTGAGGGCGCCCGCCCAAACCCGTTCGGGTCAGGTCGTTTCGATTGAGGGCGCAAGGTGGAATTTTTTCCCTGTCAACAACCCTATATTCCTTAATCCATCTAAAATATACTTATAAAATTCTCTTTTTTTGTAAATGTGGCCCTTGAATATGCCTTGAAAACCCTCCAAAAAATTCTTAAATGATGGGAATTCCTATTCATGCGTGAAGCTAGTCATGGAATGTGACAAGCCATCCAAGATACATCCAAATATTTGATTTGTGCCTTGGGGAATGTGAAATAACTGGTCAAGGGGACACAAGGGTTGCATGGATGGGTATAATTTAGAGGTGCAAGCATGTTTTACTATGATCTATAATCCTAGCATTAGAGAATAATTTTAAGGGGGCTTAGGACCTAATTTCATATAAGGGGCTAGGGGACCTAGAGGGAAGTTAGAGAGAGAAATCGATAGGGGAACCCCCAATAGTGGTGATAAGTCAGGGATTAGGAGTCCAATGATCACAAACCAAAAGCCCTTAACCCATATCCATTGAATTCCATATCCCCTTAACCCCCAATCCATAATCCCTTAACCCCTACACTCATAACTCATAACCCATAAACCCCTTGACTCATTAAATATTAAGAAAATAACCCCTAACCAGTTGTAATCCATGAACCTTGTAAGCCATAACTCCTTATCCTCTTAACCTGTGACCCTTAACCCCTAATCTTTCACCCTTAAACACCTTAATTAACTTCTAATCCTTTAAACACCTAAATCCCCTAAATCTTAAGTCCTTAACCACTAAATCCTCTGACCCTAAATCCCTTGGAACTTAACCCTTTACCCTTGAAGCCCTTAACCACTGAGTATCTGAGGCTGAAAATAACACCCCAAACCAACATATTGACCTCCTAGGAGAATCCTTCAACTCTAATTGAGCATATTGGAAACATATGATTTTTAGATAACTAGGTATTGGTTATGAGGGTATCATGTGTTTGTGGGTAATGCCATTATTACCATGTATACCAAACATAGAAAAATTAGATGATATAGTAGATGATATTTTGGTCACTTGTGAACAACTTCATTCTTTAATTTACAATACAATCAGTGGACCTAATCTAATTAGATACAATTTTGGAACAACAATGACCAGATAAGTCGCATTAACTCCACCCCTATGAAAATTCACCTGGAGAAAATTGATTTTTCAACGTTGTAAAATGAAAAGATATATATTCATTGTTCAATGTTGAAGATAGTACATATAAGAGATGTAGCTGGCATATTGCAAAAATATGTCAAGCTGAGTACGGAAATGGACCATAAAAAACACTAGTGTGCCCATCCTAAATTTACCCCCCTATCCTTTTTTTATTACTTGATTAATTGATCTGAATATTCTAAAATTGGTTAAAGTAACTCCTAAAATTACAGTTACACACTAGTTACGCTGGGAATCTTCTCATATTTGTTTGTAAGAACATATAAGATAAGAAGTAATTATTTTCTGCAATATGGTTTGTAAGTTATTTAAATAGAGGTATCTTCTCTAGAGTTCTTTTTTAGATCCACAGTTTCATTTACTAATTTTTGAACAAGGCATATGACACTCTTCATGTCTATGGGATTTTTATCTTGAAGCTCATTATCTATACGGGGAATTTTGGGTAGAAAAAAGAGTTTCGTAGGAGAAAAAATGGCCTATTAATTTCCTAGGTCCCCCACCAAACTCATCATCCATTTTTCACATTTTTGATACTCCAAAATTATCTGCCAATGTATTCTCTCCATCTCTTATAGTAAACTTAAGGGTTTGAAGAATGAGCATATGAAGCAATAGGAGATGATGAGATAACATTTAGGGGTTGAACACCAAGTGTGAACTCAATTAAGCCCTCTATCATTTATACAATAATCATTGTATTATTCTGATAGATATCTTTGGCAGTTATCTTCCATCTATGTAATGGAGTATCCCTTGGGGTGTAAAATAGACAATGACAAGGTGCTCTATTAAGACAATCACTGGTGAGAAAATCATTGGTTTGAAACTATGTGGGAAAAATTCCAGTCAAGCTAAGGGATGGTGTGGCCTAGGTTGGATGTGATCCCTAGGTGATTTTAACAGCTTAAAAGCCCTTGGTTCATGGCTACTCAAATCACATGTTAGGCATGCAACTCATCTCAAAAATCACATTACCTAACAAAATAAAAGTAATGGATTGATGCACAACTTATTTATTTCCTGGGCATATGTCTAGGTATGTTGACATAATTTATCTACTTATTCATTAGGAATAACATATAATGGTTCAATATATGGAACATTAGGATTTTAAATATCAATATTTGTATTTTCAAAAGTTTGCATAGGATTAGAATATGCACTAAAAAATTTGTGTGACATGTAATTATGTATATTATTATTATTATCATTCATACAATACAACCCTTCTAGAGCCAAAATTGTTCATGGTTGAATGACCATAGGAAATGAGTTGATGTTCTCCCCAATGAAAGTTCCCATTTTATGTATGGAAACATACAAATAACCTACATACTTTAGAAAATAAATTTTGACTTCCTTAACTTTTCACTTTTGTGTACAATTTAGAATTGATTAGATATAATCTTGTAAATAAAATACAATGGAGAAAATTAAAACCCCTTAGCATTCTTCTTCACAAGGGTGTTTGATTTGAACATTGTTCCTAATCGAGAAACTAGGATATGATTTTTTTCTTAAGGGTCTAATTGAGAAAGTAGACTGATTTTAGAATTAGGACTATGTGAAACCAAATTTTAGATTTCATACATATTCAAATTTTTTTTCCCGCTCCGCTTGTTCGACCTATTCAAATTTTCTTAATCGGCCTATTCAATTTTTTTTTTCTTGCTCTGCTTGTTCGACCTTTATGTATTCTTTCCCATGTCCCATATTCTCCAGAAGCAAAGCAGGAATATTTTTTGATTTTCTGACCAAACCTGAGTAAAAATGACGGCTTCGATAGCTACTCCCGTATTTCCGATCTCTGAACAAAATGATGGCTTTGATTTTGATCCACAAATGTATTATGCCCAGGTACTCTTTATAACATTTTTTCTGTACTTTTTTTTTTTGTTTTACATGATTCCATTCTTCCCTATGATGCTTTCTTTTTTCCAGATTCTTGTAGAAGCTGTGAATCATGGACGCTCTGAAACTCTAAAGCGGCCACCGTCCATTAACGGCTTGAAAGCCATAGTAGCTAGTGGAGATATTTTGAGTTCTAAGGTTGCCGATGTTTAGAAATATGTGGGAGATCTGAAGATAAATCGATCGTGGAAGAATGCTCTCTTCTTCTGGAAGAATCAGATTGGTATTTAAATCCCTTGTTTTACCCCATTAAAATTCTCTATATTACTTGCATTATTTAACTACAAAAATATATATTCGAAATGATGAGATACCTATCAACTTTGCTTGGATATTTGTCAAATTTTGTGTTTAAGTATGGTATTTTATATATATATAAAATATACAGGTGTTAAATATTCCCACAAAGATTAACAAGGGTACTGTTGAAATTATAACACCTGTGGAGACAAGGTGGCTGCAGTGGTGCTAATGGAGAAGTTTAGGTGTCTGCGAGAGTTTTCAGTGGGCACTAGTGTGGCATTATTAATAATTTTTTTATGCGGATCACAACCATTGGAAGCCCTGTATGGTCCCTCTTCAGATGTGCTGCTACTCACTCCCTCAAATTTCAAGTCCAAGGTATGCATTCTCTCCATTTTTCTCCTCGATATTTTATCTGTCAGAGGAAGTTGAACTATGCCCTAGTTTTGTGTTTGTCATGGGAACCAAGTTTGTGACACATACTATGATATTTTTCTCTGTGATTTTGCTAATGCTGAAGATAATATCATCCTCAGTGATTTTGATTATGTGGGAAATAATTGCCCCCACAAAGCCATATGCGGAAATTTTGGCAATTACCTATATCACTAGAGGGAGACTTTTAATTCTGTTCTGATATTACCCTTTTAACATTATCCTCAGCTTGCAATCGAAGCTTATCATGGTGAGATCAACATTTTTCGAGAAAAAAGGGGGGGTGTTTCCCATGTTTTCTTTGTATGGAGTGTAAGTTGCATAATCTGTTAGTTGATCCCGGTCTGCTTGTGGGAGGTTGGCAACTGCTTTATCTACAACTTTATTCTGTTAATGAGCCTACATCTGTACAGGAAGGTTTTACACTATTTTTAGGGCAGACACTGATGCACTTTTCTATTCAACACCTCTTTAGGTGATATAGGTGGATATTTTAGGGTAGAGTAATTTGGAGTTTCGTGGGTAAAATTGTGAGCAGCCGTGTAGGCCATAAAAATGAGGAAATTGTATAGGCCATACTGATAAAGATATTGTAAGCAACAGATGTAGAAGTCCCATGCCATGGTCAGAACGTGGCTGCCTATTTGAGCCCTAAGATCACCAGTTCAAAATCAAAAGTGTGGTTGACATCTATCATCTTTTACTAGGATCAAATGTCATTAAAGTTCTGTTTAATTGACATATCTGAGAGATTCACTTTGAACAAGAAAACCCCACTCTCTCTCGATCATTTCATCTCGAATAGAAAATCAAGTGGAGGACAGATAACACTTCCTTCTCAGATGTCTTATCTGAAACGACAAAAGCTCCAGGGACAAGATAACAACTCAAACTAAGGAAATGAGTAACAAGAGATCTTATACTCTAGGATCTAAATTTTTAGCTATGTTGTCATCAAGGTTTGTTAGATCCTCTTTGTCTAAGTGGATGCTCATTAAATAAAAAAAATAAAAAAGAAACATATGTACATTTGTTCCATTTGTATAAGACCACCTTTCTTCCATATGTTTGTTCCAGTAGCTTGAAATTATAAATAAATCCATATTAAGCTTGAATAAGTTGGCACTTGGAAATGTGTCCCAAAAAAATAATCAGTTTTCAAAGATTTCTAGGAAACCTCTTTCCTATTTATGTATTTTTTCCTAAGCCATTATTTTGGTTGCTAGAAATATATATTTGGCAATTGAAGACCAATTGGAAAGATGAGCCTTGTTGGAAGACCATCTCGATTAAAGGGATTATAATACTTTTACATTTTCATAATTTCTACTGAAATTTTGAACATTGTTAGATATTATACCTCGTTTACTCTGTATTCTAAGTTATTATATTTGCTATTGTTTATTCACGAAGATGCAAATCATTTTTTTTTATGCAGGTTCTAAATTTTGACAGGGTTGTCCTTGTTGAGTTTTTTGCACCATGGTGTGGTCATTGCAAGGCTCTAACTCCAATATGGGAAAAGACAACCACTATTTTGAAAGGTTTTGTTATAGTTTCTATTCTTGATGCTGATGCCCACAAGTCACTTGCGTAGGTTCGTTTGATTTCAACGAAACTTGTTAGTCCGTTTATGTTTTTTTTTTTCACCCTTTATTGTTATTCTTCATGCGTAAGACTAGGACAGTTGTCCCAAAAAGGATATAGATAATTATTTCATGTGGTAAAGTCCCTGGTTCCCAAGTAGGTACATTCATCAACGTAGTTGGAAGCTATTATGACTTCCCAGGGTGAGAAGATTCTCCCACAGGCACGAAGGCCTGTTTGTATTTTCCCATTAGACAAATATGTTGCTAAGATCTTATTTGATCAAAATTTTCAACCATATGTGCTTCATTGTGAGTATATATGAATGCATGTGAAATCAACTAACTAGCCTGTTCTTTGTCCAAAAATTCTTTACTCAAGACAATTATAAAGATGTGTTTTGTGTTCAGAGTTAACTTGTTGAATATGTATTTTCAATGGGTAATTTGTTGGTAGATTAATTTTTATTCCTACTCCTTGATTTTGTATCTGTTTCAAACAGGAATACAGAATCAATGGGTTTCCAACCATTAAGGTATTTACTCTTGGAAATCCCCCATTAGACTATGGAGGAGAAA
Organism: Pinus albicaulis; assembly: GCA_034641835.2. Classification (NCBI taxonomy): domain Eukaryota; kingdom Viridiplantae; phylum Streptophyta; class Pinopsida; order Pinales; family Pinaceae; genus Pinus; species Pinus albicaulis. The sequence continues at coordinate 211,935,387 of CM076582.1, forward strand.
GGGATGCAAAACCAATAGTAGAATTTGCAATTCAGCAAGTATATGAAATTTTCTTGCTTATCTAATTAAATAACTAAGATATTTAATTTTAAACTAATGTGAATTTTGAGTAATATATTTTATTAGCTACCATCTATTATGTGTTATCAAAGTAGTCATAGACCTGTGTATTGAATCCTGGGTAGACGATTCCTCTCTCACATAGAGGATAAGAGCTGGTTGCAAAGTATTCATTTGATTTATTTGTGGTGGTGCTATCCTAGACATTGTAAATACTTGCTCATGTGTGCACTATAAATATTGAAATTAATTCAAATAAAAGTGACAGTAGGAGGCTTGTACTTTCAATTTAATGACATATATAACTTCTTTCCACATCCATTTGAAAAGTAGCCCTATTGGTATACATTTTAAGTTTTTACATTTAATATGCAGAACGGTGAACCATATTAACTCAGTAAAATTTTGAACAGTGATCCTTTTGAGCTTGTCAAGAAGAAGAAAAATTCTACTAAATGTTTAAATTTACAGAATGTGATCAATTTTCCAGATCTATTAACCTCTTCAAAAGCTAATGCAAACTGAAATGTACTGGGAACACCATCGCAACGACGTTTACATTTTTTTTAAATCTTTTGGTTTCGTCGGTCTTCCGACGGTTTATAACCGTCACTTTAGCGACAGTCACTTTTTTTACATTTTTTATTTTGTCGGTCTTCCGATGCTTATAACTGTCAGTAGAGCGAAGTATATTTTTTTTTTTAATTTTTAGCTTCGTCAGTCTTGTGACACTTGTACGCTTTTCTAACGTCGCTCTTCCAACACTACGCGAATGTCACTCTTACGACACTTTGCGAACGTCGCTCTTCCGACACTTTGTGAACGTCGCTCTTCTGACACTTTGCTAACGTCATTCTTCTGACACTTTGCGGACGTCGCTCTTTCAACACTTTGCTAACGTCGCTCTTCCGACACTTTGTTGAACATGTGTCGCTCTTCTGACACTTTATCGAAGTGTCGAAATTGCGACATAATGGCTAACCACGTTTTTCCCCGCCTCAAAGTGTCGCTCTTGGGACGCCTATGTGTCGAAATAGTGACGATTTGGCCATCGGAAATTGGGCCAAATGTGCTAGTGAGTATATGACTAAATTAGTCATTTATAATGACTATTAATGAAAGTAATGAAACAAATATAAACTACTAAATTAGTCGTTTATATAATGAATATGAAACTACCATAAAATGTATATATGAATACTACTAATGACAAATTTGTAATTACAAATGAAAACTAAATTTTGCATATATACGAATATTAGTAGCTAATTTACAATATCTTATAACACGACCAAAATTTAGTCATATTTCTTTGGTCACTAATTGGTTTCAAACAATGACTAAAATTTTCATACATATGAATATAAGTAGCTAATTTATAGTATCTTATAATGCGACCAACATTTTGGTCATATTTCTTTGGTCATTAATTGGTTTTTTCGGGTGATCATATAGTAATATATTTTGTTGTATATTTGGTCATTAATTGTCACAATTAATGACTAAATCAATGACTAAATTAATGACCAAATTTATGAATAAATATAATAATATATGATAAAATTGAGAAAACCAATTAATGACTAAAATTTAGTCACGTTATAAGATACTGTAAATTAGCTACTACTGGTCACCGACTGAAAAATGGTCGTTTATATGCAAATTTTAGTCATTTTTTTAGTAACTAATTAGCCATTTTGTACTAGTGGGGAAGCAATATGTGAATACATGAATAAGAGTTCTTGAAATATGCAACTATAATTATAAGTGATCAACATCCTATAACTAGAAGAATTAACTATGACATCTCCATGGAAGAAGGTATGAAGACCCTAATATGTATACCGCAAAAGAATAATTTTGGTAATAAATATCTTGGAGATGTGTTCATACATGCGTAGGATGTTGATGTTGCAAGAAGATGATGTCATGGCGAAAGACCATCATAAAAAGGTAACTTTTATTTGATGTTCATTTTATTTTTGAACAACATCTAGTTGGGTTTAAACAAGGCTACCAAAAGAGAGTTGTAGATGTCACCTACAACTAATACTCATGAGAAGGGATGGAATATCCTGAAAGAAACATCACTTAGAAGAGGTAGTTGTATGAAGGATAGGAAAATGTGGACTATAATATCATTTTCCAATGAAAATAAATATGGCATGAATATTGGTCTTGTTGAAGAGAAAGTGATGTAGAAGATGGCCGATGCCCTATGAAGAAGTTATAATGAAGAAGGATCCATGACGAAGAGGATGAAGTTCATGAAATGATGTAGAAAGAGGATCCGTACAAGAAACTAATAGTACCATGATATCCACCAAATAATAGATAGCTGATGTTGGAAACAAGTCCCTGCTTGAGCTTGGGCAAGTCCCTTGTTAAAAGGGAGAATGGGAATATTACTTTTATAGGAATATGTAGATCCTCCATAATTGACAAGTAGAGATAGAAACATCATTTTTGTCTTCATGTTATCAAGAAAGAATGAAGGATTAGGTAAGAATCTGGTCTCCGATAATCTTTGAGGATGTGGTAGGGCATCCGATAGGTAAGAGTAGTCAAAGAGGAAATTCCTTGAGGATGTGTTATTTCGAGACAGGCATTGTCCTAGAAGGACATACCGTGTGAACATATGGGTTGGGTATGTGCCTTAAGAAACAATGATGATGTTGTCTATCGGTCATTATTTCTCTAGCTTTGCGTTCTGATATTGTGGAGAGATAGAGTTGTTAGTAAAGGCCTTGCTATGTGACAATTATGGTTGATATGATGAGATGTAATGAGATAAGATGAAATAATAGCTTAAGATAACACTGTTACCGATGAAATAGGTAAATGCACTAGTACCTAATTTTTGACGTAGCAAGAAAAACACCCGATTTTGAAAAGTGGTGATGCAGAATCAAAAAAAAAAATTTGAGCATGTTTTTGGCACTTTAATTAATTAATTAATTTATTTATTCTGTGATTCTTTTTATGTCGATTTTGAATAGTGGTGGCGTATCATCACCAACGTTTTTTTAGATGATTGATTTTGACACTATACATTTTCTAATGTCTTCTTCTTCCGTGAGATGTTTATTTTTAAGTGCATATGTACTTGTGTTCTAAAAAGAAAAAATATATATTTTTTTTTAAATAAAAATTTGTAATGATATCTTCACTTTTTCACATGGATAAAAAATGAAAAAACGGTCAATATTATAAATTTTATATTTTCTACAAGTTTATGTATTGCTAATTAATTTTTCAATGTACATCAAATAATTGTCGCTAAAAAACCAAAATTTTGAATGATATGACAAAAAAATACAAATTTTCAATACAAATAGAATGCAAAAAATACACTTTTAGAGACTTTTTTGTTTAAAAAAACATGTTAAATAAACTAATTTTTGGGAAAATCTTAACAAAAAAACTTAAGAAAATAACATTTTTGTTGAATTTTATGTCAAAAAATAATAGTAATCACATGTTTTTTGCAAAAAATAAGGATTCTTCTCATAAAATATCAAAGTCAGAACATTACAAGTAAAACTGATTAATATATCTAAAAAATGAGCTTTGTTTGCAAGAATAACTTAAATATCATCAACAATATCAACTAATACATGTTCAACATCATCTAGAACATCATTGATGGCTTCTTCCGCAACATTTTCTACTTCATTTTGGTCATTGTCATCTTCTAATGGATCTTTTGTGTCTGCAAATCTTCCAAAGTGTCCCTTTCCAATCATTCCATATAATGGTGGTTGAGGTTCCTTTGCTTTTTTTGTCACACGTGATTCATTAAAATCCCCTTTCCTCAAACCAACTTCTTGCTTCGCATCTAGAAGGAATTCAAGAGCATTAATTCTTTGTTGAATAAATTTGCATTGCATTGGGTCCTTCTCAATGGCAATGCAATTTCTTCCTTTTGGTAGGAAACATGCTAGTGTTGTACCTAACCATCAAGTACAAAAGAAATAAGTAAGAAAATTAGTATAAAGACATTAAAAGTAAAAAATAAAAAATTGGAGGATGTGAAAAATGAGCAGAATCAAGAATGAGAGGGAGGCCGAGCTAAATTTTTAAAGTGAGGAAAAAGATAAATTAATTTATTAATTAAATTAATTAATTTAACAAATGTGATTATTATTTTCAATAATAGTCTCGCACGTGTAATTAACTAGTCTTTTGTTATTATTGAAAAGAATAATCAAATTTAATAAATTAATTAATTTCATTAATTTATCTTTTTTCTCATTTTGACAATTTAGGTCGACCTCCCTATCATTCTCCATTCCGCTCATTCTTCACAACCTCCTATTTATATCTTATATTGAGATCAGACTAACTCATGGATCTTTCCTGAAGATGAACCACAGTGGATTGGTTCGAAACATAGATTCAATTAATAATGGATGTGATATATCCAGAAAAAAATTCTACACAAAATGCTAATCGCATAAGTCTTAAATCGATATATATATATATATATATATATATATATATATATATATATATATATATATATATATATATATATATATATCAAAGCCGACGTGTATGGTAAGTAATGGAAATAAGTATCGATATTCGAAAACCATCTTGTCCACTTAATGCACATTTTTCTCTTGGTATTATATCATTGAAATGTGTGTCATTACAAACAAATTTTTGATATAATATACGGCATTTGCCTACCTGTGTTACGTTTTGAAAGGTATTTCAGTGCATTTTTTAGTTTATTTTGCTACAAATTTGGAAATAATTTATTGGAATCACAAATTTGGGTTGAAATTTATGTACATTCTGACTATCGCACATGTTTTTGAAATGAATTAATCCATATATATGTAGCAAAAAAATCATTTTAACCAACATAAAATAAGATTTGTGATTATTACAATTAGCTTTGAAATTGGCAACAATAACTGTAAACAATTGTAAATAAATATTATGCGCAAACGTGCTCAACTACTTCTATCACGAATTGATTTAATTACTAAGTTGGCCCCCACAACTAAATCATTAACGATTCATTTTTTTATACTCGAGTACGAAAAATGTTGAAAAAAACTTGATTTATGAATAGTTTGATACACGATTTCAAGATGACATTACCAACTTAATTTTCATAACATGTTCCAACTAGATACCTTCAAATTTTATCATTATTTTTGACAAAAAAAAAAATTTTACTAAAGCTACTAATCATGAATTAATAGCCCAATGCCAATATCTGTTACAAACATTTTTCCATATATGTTACCAGATTCAGATGTGATTTATATATTTATCATCTGTTTAACACTTTCAATAAATAAAAATTGAAAAAACCAAAGCGAATGTTAATTGTAGGTGGTAAAATAAATCTCAAAAGTTGAATTTTTATATTTTTGTAATTTTTAACTTTCTAAAAATTATTTCTTTAATGTTGTTGATATGTGTGTATTAAACAATAGGAATGTATGAAATAAAATAAATACGATTTCATTGTGATCATGCCCATTATTGTACAAGTATCCAATACAACGGTATTGTTGTCGCTGCTACAACACCCTCCAAAATTTTGGCCTACACATAAATTTTAGAGCCTAATTTCATGTTACAAACTATGTTGCAATAATTAAGAATTATTGCAGGTGTTTTCTCTAATTTTTTTGGTCCTGTTTGCAAGAAAATCAAAGTTCCATCTTTTCGCATGTTAAGTGTTGCACGTTGTGTAAAAGATATTTTTGGTGGTTTCAAGGGGTAATTGAGTTCATATTACCATATAAATATGTGTTACACTCATTTCCAAAGTTTCAAGCACTATCGAACAAGTTTCTTCACGGTCATTACAAAGTGTAGCTTTGGTGTCGTGTTTAACGTAAGTTCTCGCACTGAGGAAGTATGGTGTGCATGTGTTCTAGGTTATCTATGTTGTGTCATCAAGTGTTATAAGTGTGTGATCATAATCAGGTGTTTTCATTGTTTAAATCAACTGCACAAATCCCACACTTAGTCAAGTATGTGAAACTTCATGATCAAGCAACCTAGCCTCATCAAGCCTTCCTAAACTGCGCATTGGACAGTCTCAGCCCTCAGGCTGCAACCCTTCCTCTTGGCACTAAAAAATGCATATTTCCTGCCTCCCAATACTGTGAACTACGTAATCATAGTGCTCAAGCTCAACCTATGACCCCCAAAACTACGCAATTTATCTCTCCTACCCAGTCAGCATTGCACATGGCACAATCTTAAGGCTCAAGCCTCATCCCGAGGTCTTGAATTGCACAGTTGTGCAATCACCTAGCCTCCTCTCCCTTTAGAGCTACACAATGGGAAAAAAAAATTTCTAAAGCCCTCAACTATGCAATATTCTTACCCAGTCTAACCTAAAGTGCACATTCCGTAGTCTCAAGGATCAAGCCCAACCCTAGATTGCTTGAGTTGCGCAATTGTGTAGTCACTAAGCCTATCCCTCAATTTTTAACCTAGTTCCAGCTCAGTCAGTGGATCATTATTCAACATATTGGACTATAGGTTTAGCATACTGATGTCATCTTTTCATGAGTGAATTACATATACAAGTACTATATCATACTAGACAAGATAATAAAGTGTAAGAACCCTGGTGAAAATTCCATGTAATAAAATTTAATAAAGGAAAAATAATAACCACGGTTGATGGGACACTTATTCCAAGCTGAATGGTGGAAAAACATCCTAGTTGGTGTTCATTTCGGTTATTATGGCTAAAGGAAATTGGCAAAGGAAATGGTAAAAGTTTTAGAAAGGAAAGAGGCATTATTTGTCGTTTATTTATGAAAATAATGGAAAATATGAGAAAAGGAAGGTGAATGGTAATTTGTTGCATGTGAGGAGGAAAATGAAGGAAAATAATGGAAAATAAAGAAAATATAGGCCTCATTCATAAAAATTATTCTAAAAATCAGTTGGCAAGATTTTTTCTCAAACCTTTTGTCATTTCAATTTTGGATATCTCTCATTATTATCTCTCTCTCTTTCTCTCTCTCTCTCTCTCTCTCTCACACACACACACTCACTCACTCACTCACTCTTGGACAAAATTTTTTCTTAGAGAACTTTGGCATTGGATCAAGAAAGGAAAATAAGGCAAGAGGAAGGAAGGAGCAAGCAAGGAAGAGTAAGATCAAGCAACTACAACATGATTCTTTGCATGTATTGATTTGCATATGTGATTTCCTTTCTAGATTTGACATCCATGGTATTGCATGTGGCTCTTTTCTCTCATGGCATGGGTTTTTCTATGTGTGATAGTATTTTCATCCTAGCATTTCCATTTCTAGATAGCCATAGTGTGATGGGGTTCTCATGTTTTGGTTGAGTTGAATTTTCAGATGGATTCAAAATTGAGTGAGGTGGATCTTTGAAAGGAATAACACATGGCCTAGTGATCCCTGAACTGGACTATGGTTTGTGGTAAAGCCAATGGCTTAGTGGCCCCTAAACTGGATTATGGGTTGTTATAAATCCAAGTATTATGTGCCTCAATGGGCCTAAGAATCCTTGACCAATTAATGGTGGGATATATGGTAAAGTCTATAGGTGGTTTCCCTTGATTAGGCCTACGAATATTTTCTGGTGAATGGTAGGATATATGGTAAATCCTAGCAGGTGGAGTCTTGGTTTAGGGCCTAGTGATAAGGTGTGGATTTTGGTAAATCCTGAGAGACTAGGAGACAAGAAAATTCCTCACGGTGTAGGTGGAGAAATAAAGTGGCATTCATGCTTGTTTTATGACCTATTGATTGATTTTGGTAAAGCTTGGTTTTCATTGATGAGGGTGAGGTGGTTTAGACTCGGGATGCCCTGGTTGGTTATTTTGGTTTGAGTCCCACATTCATGCTTGGAATATGGAATGGGCGTGATTGGAGGAAAATATATTTTTCTCATCCAATCTATGGTCGGGTGGAATGTTGTAGGGCCATCCAAGGTTAGCTTTTGCATTCATTAATAAGAGGTTCTTTCCTTGACCTATTATGTGTAAATTTATTGGTTAATATGTGGATTATATGGCTGATGTATCCTTGATATTTTTGTTGTTATTATGATTTTTATAAGCATGTATTATGAGAGTTATGAGGTATGGCTCTCCTCATGTTTTGATTTGTAAATGAATGAACAATGTATTTGTGGAGATTCAACAAGAAAATTTCAGCACCCACGCCTAGTGCATTAAGCACCTACACTAGGGTGGGGCCCACAGGTGCTACATTTGGTGCATGTATATTTTAGTTATGTTAGATTATCCAAATATCATAATGTAAATTTAGGATAAAATATTTATTTAATTATAATATTTAATAAATATTAGAGACACTTAGAAATAGAATATTGTTAGCAAAGATAGGACTCTAGAATAGAGCCGTATCTTAGGCTCTAAAATAGGAATAAAGTTAGTAGATTGGATAGAAGATCATTTATTGTAAATGGACACTTGTTGTTTTATCAAGTGGTCCATAACTAAATTAAGTTAGGACATATAGCTTATAAATAGGTTAGTTTTCTAATTGCAAATTAGTGGAAGTTTACGTTTGTAACCTCTATCAATTTTTATGTAATTTCTTTTCCATTATCAATAAAATTATGTGTCTGAGGACACTTCTGTATTAATGTGGTATCAAAGCTTCACTAATACAGATGACGGGAGAAGGAGATTCCAGCTCTACAAGCCTATGGAAAACTCCAGTAAATTGTTCATTAATTGAATGGGTATGTTGTTTTTTTTAGGGAAAAGAAATTTAATTATGATTTATTTCTGGATTTTCAAATCTGAATGTCATCCCGTTAAGATTCATTATTTTTATCCTATGCTGCGTAAATTTAGCATGCGTACACCCTGCTCCTGTGTCTACGCTGCCAACATTCTCTATCCCCTTAGAACCTCAACCATTTGTGTTGACTTTCGATTTCAAGGTTAGTTCATGCTTTACTGACTACAGAATTCAGTGACTTGAACATTCTCTTTTCTTTGGATGAGAGTGCTTTCTACTTTTCTTGCATGGGAATAATGTTAAAAACTTCATGAAGCAAAGAATTTTCCTTAATTAAGATGGATAATAAAATGTAATCTAGTCTCATAATAACTTGTAATAGTTAATTGAGAGTGATAAACTTAGTTAACTCATGAATTTTGAGTTCAGGGTAGTTGGTGAGGAATGCAGAGTAATTCTAGTTGTAACAGAGTTCGAAGTGCAGTGGTGCATTAGTTAATGTAGGTTTTAATCAGTTTAAATCAGTTAAGTGAGTTAAACTCAGTTGTGCTAGTTGTAACTGCTTGATACACTAGTGATTTAAACTCATTTGTGCTAGTAAAAAGAACGTAGAAGCTCCTACTAAGAAAAAAATCCAAACTCAGACCAAGAAAACGGTAGAAGCTCCTGTGTCCAAAGTGCTACAAATTCTACTTAGAGAAACTCAGAAAACTTCCACTCCAAAGATTGCAGCCAGTCCAAAAATTGTAGACATCACATCTGTTGATACTCAAACATCATCTGCTGCTAAAACTACAACTGATACTCAAACATCAACTGCTACTAAAACTACAACTAATACTCAAACATCAACTGCTTCTAAAACTTCAAGTACTGCTAAAACTATAACTGCCACTCAAACTGTTCCAGATAATAAAATTGAAAATAAACCAATGGAAACACAAACTGAAATACCAATTGCTGATAAAAAAGATAAAAAAACTCAAAATCATAAAAGGAGAGATCAGAAAATAGTTTCAAGGCAAGAAAATTCAAAGTTCCAAGGCCAATGATATTAAACTTCTTGACATCTCACCAGGAGATTCCATCCCAAGTGGAACCATTGTTAGGGTCCTATAATAATAGGGATCATAATTTTGAACTGACTATGTTAGAATCTTGTAATATTGTACATAATTGTCTTTCTGCAACTGTTTTTCCATATTAAAAAATGTAAATAGGGTAAGTCTTAAAATAAAAATCAAATGACTAAAAAATAAAAAGATCAAAAAAGAATATAAAGTATGAACCCCACAAAAAGAGATAAAAATAGTTTCTGAAAGTGATGCACATTTAAATGCCACTATTGTTAGTTACTTTTGCAAAATAAATTTGTGTGCAGCTTGTCAAAAATGCCACAATTCATGATGATCAGACAATTTAATCTTGATTTATTCATGCTTTTAAATTTCAAGTAATGATAGTTAGTGAATAATGATCTAGCAAAACCATTTAATCTTGGCAGATTAATAGTTAGGTAGAGAATAAAAATGTGCTCATCAGTTTAATCTGAGCCACTGGAAGTTATAAGGTTAGAAGTATGTTAGCTTTCTTATCAAAAGAAAAATAAAAGGGCCAGCAAGCTCAAATGCACCCAATAAATGAAGAAAAAATGTTAGGGTAAATAATGGGTAGGCAGAAGCACTTTTACAAGTCATGGAAAGCATCAATTGGTCATTTCATATCACTAATATCCCCCAAAATCCCCTTTCCCTTGCTTAAAACCTTATTTCCACTCTTAGAAGGCATTTTCGCTTGTAGAACACCCCTTTCCCCTTATTTCACCCCTTTTCCCTTCCTAAAACCCCTTTCCCTAGTTTAAAAACACATTTTCTTTTGAAAAGTAACTCCCCCTTTTACTAACTCCCATTTTCAAATAAAACATGAAAACCCCACTTTATACATAGTTTTAAAATTTTAATGTATATCGGGCCCCACTACAAAAAATCCTCCCCGACATTCTTTTAACACTTATTTCTAATGTATTTTAAACATCCCGCACAATATTTCCCCAACCCCTTATTGTATTATAACCTATAGTTTCAAGTTTCCTTGCTTTGATATATCCCGAGTCCCACTTTTATATTAACCCTCGTTTAATATGTATTTAACCCATTTCATATATATCCTACCCCACTTCATATTACCCGCTTCCCATTATAATAATCCCGGGTCCCACTTTCCTTTAAACCCCACTGATTATATATCTTATCCCATTATAATAATTCCAAGAGGAATCTCATGACACAACTTGAAGATAAGTGTCAAACCATGGAGTTAGAAGTGAACAAATTCATGATCAAATTTGACTTTTTGAGGCAGAAAGGTCTGCCTAATCCTTTGGTAATAAACGACAGACTGATGAGACATGAAGATTATAACAAGAAGATCGGAGAAGTGGCTAAACAACAGTCCAACAATTACTCTATGAAAGGAATTCCTACAAGAAAAGTACTCTATCATAGTTTTTAAAATCTCTTTTACCTCTGGCATGAGGTAAATCATCTCTTTATAAACAAGCCTACATTTACCAAGTACACTGAAGCAGATGAAGTTTATAAGAGAATGGTAAAAATTAAACTACCAGATGAAGAGACTTGGGAAAAATTTTATGATTTGTTGTGAAAGGTAAAAGTAAAATAGGTAAGAGGGAGACAAAGCAGTAAAGTAAAAGAGGAATTTAATGTGACAGTTTAAAGTAAAAGCAGGTAAAAGATAAACAAGGTTAAGGTGAAAACAGAGCAGTCAAGGTTAAAGAGTAAAAGAGAAGTCAGGTTAAAGTAAAAACAGAGCATGCAGTTTAAAGAGCAAAGACAGAGTTTAAGGATGAAGTCAGATAAAATGCAGACAGCAAAAATATAAGACAACAAAAATATCCAAGAAGAAAACAACAATCCAATAAACATGGACAGGTAGCATTTAGTTACATAGGTGTCTCTATCTTCTTGCATGAAGACATTTTATTTCCCTTGAATAATTCCTAAATCACTTTTAGGATATTTTGTATTAGTTTTGTATAAATACTTCATAATTCGAAGTATTGAGTGTGGATTCCTTAACATTTCTATAGTTGCAAGTGATCTAAATACCTGAGGGTTTATTGTACCATTTTCAGGTCAACATACAAGACAATTAATAAAGGCATTGCATTACAGGATTCATGTGTTGAGCCACTTTAGTGAAGTATATTTCAATTGTTCATGTTTTTCCTTAAGTATTCCATAAACTCACATGTTTTCCAAATTTAAATGTTTTAACAGGAATATTATTGCAGAATTTGTTTAAGTACACTCTATTCTAAACTGTTATTCATTTTAATGTTTTTTTCTAATATCTGCTTATGAGAATCCTTAATTGCTTTCCCATCCCGATTGACCTTTGTCACCTTCCTTCATTATCCGGTTTAACGAATCCTTAACTGCTCCTTGATCCCGATTGAAAACCACTCCACCATTCAGCCTTTAAGATCTGATTTTGCTTAGCTACCTTGCCCTGTGAACACTTCCTTTAGAAATTGATTCAGTCCTATTTTCTTGATATTTTGACTCCATAGCCCAATGGAAAATAGATAGACATATATCCATCTAAATCAATAACTCCACCAACAAAACAAAATCAAACCAAATAATTCTTACATAACTAGCCCAAAATCAGTTAAAACAAGAAATTTAAATCATAAAGAGAGAGCCCTCTCTGAGCATTAGGAAGGCTAGATCCTGATCTCAAAAGTAGGTTGATAGTTACCTCTAATAATTCTTTAAACACACACAAAAACCATTGGAAATTATTGAAGTGATAACACACTAGTGAGAGATCAATTGAATTAAATATTAATTAATTCACAATCAGTGATCTCACATGCAACTGAGGATTTACTATTATTAGCTGCATGCATGTCAGATCCGGTGGAGACCTAGTTGAGATCTAGGTGAAAGGGAAGTTGACTATCAGTTGTAGGATTATTGGGTTGCACCCATGGAACTAAACACCCATTGGAGTGCCCATGATATTTTCGTATTCATGGAAGGCCAAAATTCCTATTCTTTAGGGGCTTGCATTCATCAGGGATTGCGCAAGAAAGGAAGGTTGTCTGGAGGCAGTAAATTGGCTAAGTATTGGTCAGTTTTTGTATGATAGTGTAAGACAATTAGATGAGTATAGGAGGGCTCTTGTGAGAATATTTGTATGTAATTGTTTCATGATTCCATGTTGAATATACAATAGAAGATAGTGGGGTTTTGAGCAACAAGCTTTCTCCGTGAAATTATCTGTGTTGTGGCTTGATTGATTCTTCTTTACTTCATGTGATTAGCGATTGTGTTTTTAATTCTGAAAAATATTTGTAGAAGTGATTCAGTATTTAACTTTAGTACATTCTTAGATTGGATTGAATCCATGATATACATGCTTGTTGTATAATTTCTACATGGTATTGGAGCACAGGAAATCAAAATAGTGAAGGAGGAGTTGATTTTGTGACTGGATAGAATTTGAATTTGCAGAAAGACTTTCTTGGTGCTATAGTTGATTTAGGATTGAAATGGATTTCGGTGGCTTGTGGTTGGAGTATGCACTTGAGGGCAGCTCAAACTATATTTCTTGGAAGGATAGGATGGAGGCAGTACTCGAAGATAATGGATTGAAGGAATTCATTGACAGTGATGTTCCTAAACCCGTTGTGACAGATGTTGCAAATCTTGATGCATGGAAAAATAAAGTGGCAAAGGCGAGGATGATCCTGTTGGAGGGAGTACATGATGAAATTGTCTCAAGCCTGCATGGGAAAGCCACACCATATGAAATCTGGAAGGCTTTGATGGATCTATTCCAGAGTAGTAGCTACCATAGGAAATTGGCACTCAAAGATAAACTCAGGAAGATCAAGATGGAAAAGGGTGACTAGATACCAAAATATCTAACAAAGTTTGTCCAATTTCAGGATGAACTGGGGAGCATTGGTATAACTATCGCTGATGATGATTTGGTGAGCTTGGATATCCTTGGACTTCCCAAGAATTGGCACAGTTATCAATACTCTGTCAATAGAAGGGAAAAAATTTCTAGATTGGGAACGACTATGGTCAAATCTGGTGTAGGAGGAGTTTAGATGAAACATCAGAGATGGATCTTCATCTAAGAATGAAGATGAAGAATATTGTGCTTTGGCTTCCAAGGAAAAGAAGGGGAAGGGGAAGAAATTCCATTCCAAATCCGAGTCCAAAAATGGCAAGAAGAAAGACATGTCCAAGGTGAAGTGTTTTCACTGTCACGAGCATGGGAATTTTTCTACTAACTGTCCGCAAAATAAGAAGAACAAGAAGGCTAGAGGATCTACTGCTGGTGAGGCTTTGGCCTCGCAATTTGAGTTTGAATTCTCATTTATCACATGCATGGTGTCAAGTGTATTGGGATTTGTGTGGTATTTGGATAGTGGGGCTTCCTTTCACATGACGGGAGATAAGTAACTTTTCAGTGACTTGGAGGAGAAGGATCTCGAGATGCATATTGAAATGAGTGATGATGGGTGGTACAGTTATACGGGGATTGGTACTATTACCATCTAGAGGCAGTCAGGTAAACCCTTTCAATTAAAAGATGTAATGCATGTACCAGGTTTGAAGAAAAATTTAGTCTTAATCACAATGTTGGAGGATAGAGGCTATGATGTTGTTTTTAGCGAAGGAAAAGCCTTCCTATGACACAAAACAACAGGACAAGCCAAGAGGATAGGGATTCAAGTTAAGAATCTCTACAAGCTAGAGGTAGATGGTTGCACATCAATGATGGGCCATCTTCACCATGGAGCCTTGTAAGTCATGCAACAGATTTCTACTGTCTTCCCAAGGGTACACTTGCACAGTTAGACACATTCAAGGGATGTTCTATGGGAAAATATGTAAAATCCACCTTTCATGAGAAGGAGAACCAAGCTTCGAGTATCATTGAGAGAGTTCACATAGACGTGTGTGGACCTTTCTCTGTTGCTTCGACAGCAAAACATAAGCATTATGTAATATTTGTTGATGCATTTTCTCGTAAGTGTTGGATCTTCTTCATGTAGAATAAAGAACAGATATTCTCAAAGTTTCTCCAGTTTAAGGCACTGGTGGAGAAAGAGTAGAGGAAGTAAGTGAAGGCTCTTAGGAGCAATAATGGTGGTGAATACATCTCTAACGAATTCAAGAACTTCTACAGCAAAGAAATAATTTGAAGAGAAATGATAGCGCCTCATAACCCATAACAGAATGGGGTCACTGAAAGAAAGAACAGAACAATTGTGGGTGAAGCAAGAGCCATGTTGCATGATCAAGGCCTATTGATGCATCTGTAGGCAGAAGCATGCAACACTGCAGTATTTGTGCATAATCGTTGTCCTCATAGGATACTTGGCATGAGTACACCTGAAGAGGCTTTCACTGGTAAGAAACCTGATGTTTCACACTTTCAGATTTTGCAATATTCCCAATTATCCATGAGCTAGTTGGAATATTCATTTTTTTTTTGCTGCTTTGTTTAAAGAATAAGAGGACAAAGGAGGTCCATAATTCTCCTTTATAATGAATAAATCAATGCCAAATGTGAAAAAGATAAATCTTAGCAACTTAATTAAGCACCCTTCATGTGAAAAGGGGCTGGATCACTTTGACTGGGTCAACCTTGACCAAATCAACATCGCTATCATGGAGGAGTGGTCATCAATGAAAGACAACGTAGTTTTAGATGGAGATGCTTTTTTTGGAAGTAGTGCTTTTGTTGGATGGGGCTTAGGGTTTTCAAGCTCATATATTATTTAAGCAAGTGGATGGCAACCATATTCATTATGTATGGGTGTATTATATTTATGAATATATGGTCTGTTTAGACATATATCTTTCTCTTGCTGTTTAGGTGAGATAGAGTGTTGTTTAGCACAAGGTGCTCTTGATTGGGAATCCCACCTCTTTCCTTGAGAGGCCTCTTGGGAGATTCTTGTACTACATTTTCCACTATCAAGCTTAAGGCCAAGCTTCATATTTCATTTATAGCATAGATCCTGTTGAGGGTTTGGTTTTTTTGTAGGTTGTAGCAAGTGGAGACTAGATCTCTAGATCTAGGCCATTTCATTGCTTATTTTCAGTGGAGGAGGCTTCCTTTCCATTGGGAGGACAATATTGAAGTGCTTTGTGCTTATTTTTAGATCTTGGCATCAATCCAACTGGTTATTCATCCCTATAGCGCAGTTTACTTCCAGATCTACGTCATTTATGTAGGAGGAGTTGCAGGGTGGTTTGGCACATTATTTGGAGAGTTGATTTTCTAGTGAAGGGGATCTGCCTTTCACTTAGAGGATATATTGGAGGAGGTTATTGTATTGATCATATCATATCAGCCACACTTTCCAGATCTTTACTTTGTAGTAGATCTGTAGCCTTGGGTTTTAGATCTACAACTTGTATTTGGTGTTTTGCTGAAAACCCTTAAGGGGTTCTTCAAAGGAGTTTGTATAGTGCTCAGATTTGAAATAGATCTATCCTTTGAGGCACATATCAGCCCTAGATCTGATTTATAATCATTTTTTGTAGCAGAGCTAATAAAATAACACTGTAAGGGTCTTCCAGCTTTTATATATAGTTGCAGCACTTCATCCTGAGGATTTTTTCCATTGGAGGCTTGTACTTTCTTTTTGTGTATCTTATAAGCCATTTATTATGCATATTTTGATGTTTTTATAACATATTAAAGGTCTCCATATTGGCCTCTTACTTTTAAATGATGATTTACACACATGTTCCAACATTTTTCACTATATTCCTGCTTTTCCCATTTGGGAATATTACAATTTTTTGGCTCATCTGTTTATGTGCATGTGACCAAGGATGCCAGGAAGAAGCTGGAACCGACAGATGAGATCAGGATTTTTGTGGGGTACACTGACAATAGCTATCATGTGTATTTTCCAAACAGCATAATGATTGTTGTGCAACGGGATATAAACTTTGATGAGGAGAAAGCCATGTAGTTGTCCCCTGAGAGGGAGCTGGAGTTTCATGCAGAGGAGGAACTGTTGGTTCCTAAGGATGAGCCTCAATATGTGGAGAAGCCATATGAGGAGGTTCATGGAGTGGAGGAAAAAACTCATGCAGATCCATCCATCAGAAATGGCAGAAGGTGCACCACGAAAGCTGATAGATTGAGACTTGATGCTGCAGAGAATGTAGGAGCCCCTACTTCACAGTGTAGATAGAGATAGTCTCCTAAAAGGTTTACTGGATACATGGATCTCATGAGAAAATGTATTATGAATGAACCATCTTCCTTTCAGGAAGCAGTGCAACAACCAATTTTGGTTGATGCAATGGTGGAGGAGTATGACTCCATTGTCAAGAACAGTGCATGGGAGATTGTCCCAAGACTGGTTGACAAATAAATGGTTGGATCGAGATGGATCTACAAGGTAAAGAAAGTTGTTGATGGGAGTGTGGAGAAATAAAAGGCCATATTTGTGGCTTGGGGATTCTCATAGATCGAGGGGATCGATTATGATGAGAATTTTGCACATGTTGTAAGGAACTATTCCATAAGATCCATCCTTGCGCTCTCACCATAGATGGGCTGGCACATTCATTAGATGGATGTGAAAATTGTGTTTCTCAATGGGATCATTGAGGAAGAGGTGTACATAGAGCAGCCTAAAAGGTTTTGAGATCTTCAACATTGATTCACATATGTGCCGACTCAAAAGAGCATTGTATGGGCTGAAGCAAGCACCCCATGCTTGGTACACTCGGATAGACACCTATTTCACTGGACTAGGCTTCACCAAAAGTGAAGCAGATGAAAACCTATACCAGATTGTGGTTGAGGGTAATATATTGAATATTTTTCTTTATATTGATGATCTAATTTTGACTAGTGATGAGAAGTTGGTACACTCATGCAAGGAGGATCTTGAAAGGGAGTTCGAAATGAAGGACAAGGGACTTGATTGTTTCCTTGGATTGGAAATAAGGCAATGGGATGGTGAACGTTTTGTGTCCCAAGGAAAGTATACAAAGGAGATACTGGGTAAGCTTCACATGGAGAGCTTCAAACCCATGGATACTCCTCTTCCAAGAAATTGGAGGAAAGAGGATGCTACTTCTGGAGAGGTAGTGGATGCTACTATATACAGGCAGTTAGTTGGTTCACTAATGTATCTAGTGAACATGAGACTAGACATTTTCTACGCAGTTATCCAACTAAGTCAAGCTATGGTTAAGACTACTAAGCTCTTTTGGAAGGTGGGGATGCATGTCTTGAGATACCTGAGGGGCACATCAGAGTATGGTCTATGGTATAGATGGACAGAGGGAGTGAAGCTTCAAGGCTTCACAAATGCAGATTGGGCAGGCAGTCCATCAGGAGGGATCTTCACCATAGAATCGACAACAGTTTCCTAGTACAATAGGAAATAGTGATCTGTGGCACACAATTCAGCGGAATTAGAATACATGGCAGCAATTCAAGTTGCATGTGAGGCTATCTGGATGAGAAAGATCTTGGTTGGTTGGTTTGGTTCTCAGATGGATCCGACAGTGATACATTGTGATAATCAGAGTTGCATTAAACTCTCGATTAATCCTGTGTTTCGTGATAGGTCCAAGCACATAGATATTCGTTACCATCATCTTATAGATTGTGTGTATATAAGAATAATTTTGCTTCAGTACATTCCCACGAAAGATCAGGATGCAGATATTCTGACGAAGGCGCTCACTAGGAGCAAATTCGAATACCATAGAGACAGGATCGGGGTGAAGGATAATCCCTTTCTTGTTGAGAGGGAGTGTTGAGATTAAACAAGAAAATTTCATAACCCACGCCTAGTGCATTAAGCACCTACACTAGGGTGGGGCCCACAATTTCTAAATTTGGTGCATGTCTATTTTAGTTATCCCTTAATTAATATGGAAACTAAAATGTAATCTAGTCTCAAAATAACTTTTAATAGTTAATTGAGAGTGATAAACTCAGTTAAATCATGAATTTCGAGTTGAGGGTAGTTGGTGAGGCATGCAAAGTAATTCTAGTTGTAACAGAGTTCAAAGTGCAGTGGTGCATTAGTTAATGCAATTTGTAATCAGTTTAACTCAATTAAATGAGTTAAACTCAATTGTGCTAGTTGTAACTACTTGATACACTAGTGAGAGATCAAGTGAATTAAATATTAATTAATTCACAATCAGTGATCTCACATGCAACTGAGGATTTACTATTATTAGCTACATGCATGTTAGGTCCAGTGGAGACCGAGTTGAGATCTAGGTGAAAGGGAAGTTTACTATCAATTGTAGGATTGTTGGGTTTCACCCATGCAACCAAACACCCATTGGAGTGCCCATGATACTTTCGCAGTCAAGGAAGGTGAAAATTAATATTATTTAAGGGAATGCATTCATCAGGGATTATGCAAACAAGGCAGGTTTTCTGGAGGCAGTAAATTAAGTATTGGTCAGTTTTTGTATGACATTGTGAGACGATTCGCTGAGTACAAGAGGGCTCTTGTGAGAGGAGTTTTATGTAATTGTTTCATGGTTCCATGATGAATATACAATACAAGATAGTGGGGTTTTGAGCAGTATTTTTTCCCCAGGAAATTATATGTTTTTTGGCTTGATTGATTCTTCTTTGCTTCATGTGATTGGCGTTTGTGTTTTTAATTCCACGAAAGATTTGTAGAAGTGATTCAATATTTAACTTTTGTAGATTGTTAGATCGGATTGAATCCATGATATACATTCTTGTTGTATAATTTCTACAGTATCTATGACCTAATAAACGATAATGCATCTAATGATATAAGGGAACAATTATTCTTAGTGATTCTTAGATAAGTATGAGACCCCTATGCTCATATCTATTGTTTAAACCTGTAGATTACATATTTGTGACATGTTTAATGAATTGCGTGTCATGACTAGTAGGGGTCTGTTGTGCTACTCAAAAACCCCCCATTTTCCTTAGAAGTCTTAGAAGGAATAATGGGGACCCTTTAAAATTTTTAGGATAAAATAATTTGTTTAAATAAATTAATTTTATTTTATCTTATCTATTCAAATAAAACAAAAAAAAATTAAAGAGAAAATCACTTTTCTATAATAAACAAAGACTTATGAAAACATTGGATAGCAAAGAAAAACATCAAAAGGGATAATAATATTAAAAAACACACATGAATGTCAGAAATACATGAAAACGTGCTAAAAGGAAACACCAAAATGCGAAATTCCGAAGTGCTGAAACTCCCATATGCGGAAATTCTGAAGCTCCGATATCCCGAAATGTCGAAGCTCCAAAAACACCGAAAGCCGATGCGCGAAGTGCTGATGTCGCATTCCGTCAACTAACAGAGTCGATATCACATTTTTTCAACTGACTGATTCCGATATCGGACTTTGTTAATACCCACTATGAATGTTGGAAGGTCCAACACTATCAACATTTATGGTGCTAGAAGAGGAAAACCAATTTTTAAAGGCTGAAAACTCCACCAACCCTCATCATTCTTCTTCTAGTCAAGGAAAAAATATTCCTAACGCCTCCTCTAATCATATTCCTGAATTTGATGGAGCTTTTCAACCCAATATTGGAAAAACTTGTGAAATATATTACGAGCATATCTAGGCCATCCGACCTATAACCCGTTGCTTTCCAAAGGCTATTGGTTTGATCCATGGAGTACGCAATCTTCCTTATTTTCCAAATAAGAACACAACCACTCCTACTGGGATAATGGTTTCTACAGTTGAATATTTTCTTCTCACCACCCTTGAAGAGTTAGCAGAGACTATAGAAAACACAGAGAAACCAGATCAACCTCCATATTTTAATGGAGTTGACGGAGAAAACGTTGTATTCTCAGAAGACACTTTCCATGGGTTAGGAATTCACAAAGAGGAGGAGGAATATCCCTCAGATTACAAAGAACATGAGGTGCATATAGACGAAGATATGATAGACCAATATATGGATTGGATGTCTCAGGGCCCATTTTCTCTATTGGGTGTATTACACAAGATGTTGAGACACACGGAAAATATGCTAACGAAGTATGACCCTAATAAAGTAGTCAAAGCATAATACCATCTCGAAAAATTCTACTTACACCTGTAGATGATTGTGGTATGTTATGATGATGTTTCATGTAAAAAATTTCCCTGTACCTTAGATGACAGAGAAATTGTATGGTACCAAAATATTCCCCCAAATTCAATCCAGAATTGGAGGGGGTTTAAAATGTTGTTTCTTTAAAAGTTTGTCGATGAAAAAACCCCTGCCATGTTATTAAAAGAACTAGTAAATTTGAATATGGAGTAAAAAGAGAAAGTTATAGATTTAAACCATAGGTTTAATCACATATTGAACAAATTTCGTGCAAATACAAAACCTCATGACACCATCACTATTGATCACTACACTTCTTCCTTACCAACAAGCATTGTGTAGTTTGTCAAGAGAACTACAAAATAAAAATTGGTTAAAAATTACCAAGAAGCCATAGCATTTGAAAAGGACCTGTGTGCAATTGGAGTCATTGTCAACGATGAACCATAAAAAGACTCCAAAGACACGGGTAAGAGGTCTCAGGCCTCCATAAGTAAGGCCAAGGGGAAATAATTCATCGATCTTGAAAGCTTGACCTGAACCATCAAGTTTCTATCCAATGACTTGGCAGAGTTAAAACAAAGGTCAAGCGAGTCCACCATCAACAACAAGCCCCAAAAATTCAACTTTTTGAGAAGGCTTGCTAACTCCGACAACAACAATAATCAACCAAATAAGTCTACGCAAAGCTCAAATGTTGTGCTAAACATCAAGGGCATGGGCATGGACCAATATTGTTCCTTTCAACAAGAATATAGTTCATAAAATACATTCTAACAATGGAATCACATCATGAATTCTCTAGCTGCGCATATCATTGATACAATACTTTCAGATGAGATTATTGTGCCAACGAAAGAAAAGGAAGAAATTGTTGTTGCTGAAGAAGCTGTGAGTGTTGGGAATGCAATGAATACTTTCATAACTATATTCACACTTGAAAAGAAAACTGCTGAAGAAACTCCACTGAGTGAGGCCCTGACTCAAAATTAGAATAGTCGATATAAGCTAAGAATCCAAGGGCTAGTTTTCGAACAAGAGTTGACGAGACAAAGATTGAAATAAAAATTGCTAAGGAATATCACACCACTTGTCAACTCAACTCAAAACACTCAGAATAAGTTTGGAGATACAGCTACAGTGAAAAATACTTCCGCAAATTCTAAAATCAATTCCATCATTTTGGAAGTATCAGATAATATCATTGTTCCAGAAACTTCAACGACCCCCACCATGCTTGTTTATAACATTGTCGAAGATATGAAAAAGGTTCGTGCAAACATTTCTATCTTCAAACTTACAAGTATTGTAATTCAGTGGGAGCTGCTTGTCCATGCTCTTGATCAGTCTTCCTCGGGTGAAAATGCGTCTTCACAGAAGGGATATGGTAAGTCTTCTAGTCCCTTAGAATTTGTTCTTAACACATTAATATTAGAAGAAAACACACTCTTCCATCCATTTTTATTGACATTTGAATTTTTTAATTACAATGTACAAAATTGCTTAATTGATTCTGGTGCGTCTGTAAATGTAATGCCATTTTCCGTAGCCAAGAAAACCAACACAAAATGAAATAAGACAGATGCACATATTATTCAACTCAACAAGAATCTTGTACGAGCTATCAGTGAACTCGAAAATGTTCTTATTCACTTATCATATGATCAACGAGTTCACAAGTGCATAAAATTAGTAACTGTGGATATCCTGAAAGCCTATGGTGTATTGTTGACTAGAGACTGGTCCAACAAGATACAAGGGTATTTTTCTACTGACTGGTCACATTTATGTATTGTGTATAAGGGAAAAAATAAGCAAATATGGGTGGAATAAAATCCTTACATGAAGCGCACTGTCACACCCTTTGAAGGATAAAATGAGCTAGTATCCCTCACAGATTTGATCTTTGGAAATTTCCTACTGGAGACTCACCTACGGTGTTACCTTGCTCAACCTTCCCCTGTCCCACCTGACACACAGTTGGAACTCCTTCCTAGTCCAACTGGATCAAATGACCTCTATATATAGTAGATAGTAGTAGTAATAGTGTAGGGCATAGTTCTTGTACATATGATGTTTGGAATTTTTAGTTTGATAGTTCAAAGACAGAGGAGGGCTCTAGAGCTAGTTGTGTTTTAATAGACCCGTGACAGAGAAAACACTTGATCTCTGGATGCTTGGAATTCGAGTGCACTAACAATAATTTGGAATATGAAGCACTCATCTTGGGCTTACATAAGGCTAATGATCTCAATGTTTGGATTCTCAAAGAAATAGGTGACTCTGAGATCGTCGTATGGTAGGTACGAAACACTATAAACTGTGTGTCACCTAATTTTAAAGGTTATCAACAAGAGGTATGGCATTAAATTTCTTATTTCCAATATTTTAATATTGTATATGTTCCTAGAATACGTAACACAACTGCAGATGCATTAGAAATTGTTTTTGCTAGGTTGTCACTGCTTAGGGATGGTTTTTTCTGTTTAAATTATTTATAAACCATTTGTCCCTAACAATATCACTAATTTATCCATTTTTAATGATGACCAGCAGATACTTCATTTCATGGAAAACTCTAATTTATTCAAATATGCAGTCGTTGATGAAGATGAGCACGATAGAGCGTTGTAAGATACAACTTGTGCAAGAAAAGAGAACCCCATGGCGAAGTGTGTGGTATCACTTGAAAATTTGTATGACTTGCAAAATCACTTTAGAGGGCCATTCAAGGCTGAAACCCATAGTTTAACACTGTCTCATGAACATATCAGTCTTGAAACAAAGAAACATCCAAAGTTTGCAAATATTGGTACTTGATGCACACCACAAGAGTGAAAAGCCTTTATCCGCTTATTCAAGTAATAACCAGATGTTTTCAAATGGAAATACGATGAGCTCAAAACTTATGGAACAAGAATAATCCAACATGTCATTTCGATTTAGGAAGGGGAAAATCCTTTTCAACAGAAGCTACAGAAGGTGCATCCTATGCTTGAGCCCCGGATTCAGAAGGAACTATGGAAACTGTTGGATGCTCAGATCATTTACAAAGTGTGAAATTCAACATGGGTGTCTGATCTGGTCCCAGTAAGGAAGAAGTTCATGGAAATACGCTTGTTCGTAGATTTAAGAAATCTTAACTGTGCCTCAGAAAAAGAAAACTACCCTGTGTTGTCTATGGAATATATATTACAAACAATATCGGGGTCAAAAACGTTTTATTTGCTTGAAAGATATTATGGCTATAACCAGGTTCTAGTCTCATATGATAATAGACTTAAGAATACCTTTCGAATGAAGTGGGGCAAATTCACATTCAGAAGAATTACATTTGGGCTAGTTAATGTCGATGCGACCTTTCAACATGCAATGGGAATTGCATTTAATGGTCTGATTGGATAGAGCATGATGATGTAACTTGATGATGTTACAATGTTTTCAAATAAGAGATCCAGCCATCTACACCACTTAAGAGAGCTTAGGGTTGAGGCTTGAGGCTTGAGGATCCTTCTCTAAATATGTCTCCTTACTTCTTGGTGTACGAAAAAGAAGCCATCCTACCCCCGAACATCTATCTTTCTTCCCTTCAACTCTCACAAGAATCCCAGGGAAAACGGTGCTTATTGGTTTAGAGTAGGAGAGACACCCTCTGCAAGGTGCAGGAAGAAAGACAGAAAGCCAAAGAAATTTTTTATCTTCCCCAGAGTCATATCAGGAGGTGGTTTGACAAGAAGTATATAGAGAAAAATGAATTTAGTGTGGTTGGCTTGGTCTTGAAGTGGGAGAAATCCCACGAAGACAAAGGAAAACATACTAAATTCCAATCCTTGTGGATCAAACCATTCACAATACACGAAAATCTTAGCCAACAAAAAATCATCTTCAATATTTAGATGAGAATATTGACTCTTTTCCTGTTAATGGCCAAGACTTAAAACAATGTTTTCAATGAAGATATATGGTTGTGACCTACCCTATGTACATAGTTTGTTTTCTTTCTTTTGTTTTGTTTGGTATTGTGTTTTCATTTTCATTTATGTAAATAAGAATCATGTGTGAACACATTTTGGGCTTCTTTGTGTGTGGATGAGTTGAAAATACTCTTGTGACACTACAGCATTTCGATAACCTCTGGTCCTCCATATTTTTTTTGGGTTACATCTTTTGGTCAATGATGTTCCGACAGAGAATATGATGCTTCAATAAGGAGAGTTTTGTATTGAACCATGATACATGTTTCTATTATAGAAAACCTATGCCCATATTTGGTTCTTTATGTTTCAGTTTTTTCATGCTTATCCAATCAAGTACAAGATGAAAAGGGGAAAAATATAAATGAGAAAACCTAAATCAGAGGTCTTTATATGCTTCTCTGAAGGAACAACATCTTTTTCTCTCAATAAGTCGAGATACCTCTTCCTCCCATGAAATTAATAAGTGCCTATGCATAGTCCTATATAAAATACATATAAATAAATGTGAAAGAAGAGAAAGGCTTCCTGTGTAGAGAGGTGAAATAAGAAACTTCGTCGGGGTATTTACCAGGATCGCTGGCAGCAGAGCAATGTTTGTGTTCCTTTAGTGACTCTGTTTGGGTACTGTCTAGGCCTACTGGCAGTGGAGAAACACAAGAGATGAAAAACTATACTCTGAAAATCTAAAGCTCACAAACTATACTACCCTTTCCTGATTCGAAACATTGCGATATTGTTGATCTTATGTGTATGTTCAACTAAGAAGGGATAGATGAGACTATGTTTACTCACAGGATATGTGGGGAAACCAAAGTGATATGCACAATGAATCAATACCATATTAGATATCATTTTTGTGATTTAACTACGTTAAGTAAGTCATTCATCTATGACCATTTCCATGAGAGGTAGTTATAACTGACTAATTTCTCATTATTTTTGAATAGTCCACTTAAACCTCATTGCATTGAGTGATGCTCAATTGGGTGAAGAGGTGGGATTGAAACTAGTGAAATGAATAACATAGCGTCAATCATCACTTCCGAGGCTTTCACCTGGTATCCAGGACTTCCCAGGAGGTCACCCATCCCAGAATGCATCTGGCTCAAGCGCGCTTAAATATGGAGTTTTCCCCACAGTAAAGCCCACTTATCTTACTACCCCATTTCTAAAACCTTAGCAAGTATTGTGCCTCATGAACCATTCAAATAGAGCTCCTTTTACTCTTTGTATTTAAGTATGAGGGGTTTCTGCAGTGCGTTATATCATTTTGGGGATTCAACTACGTTAAGTAAGTCATTCATCTATGACCATTTCCATGAGAGGTAGTCGTAACTAACTAATTTCTCATGATTTTTGAATCAATACCTACTAAAGAGCTAGATCCTACACAAAAGAATCAACTTAGATAGAGAAACTGGAATTCTACCAGTGTGTGGCCAAGTGTTGTCACTGCTACAACACCCTCCAAAATTTTGGCCTACACCTAAATTTCGGAGCCTAATTTCATCTTACATACTGTTTCTGCAAACATTAAAACTTATTGCATGTGTTTTCTCTAAGTTTTTTAGTACCATTTGCAAGAAAATAAAAGTGTTGTCTTTTCACATGCTAAGTATCACACATTGTGTAAAAGCTAGTTTTTGTAGTTTCAAGGGTTATTCTTTGTGTAAATGAGTTGATATTATCATGTAAACATGTGTCACACTCATTTCCATAGTTTCAAGCACTATCACAAAAGTGTTGTCACAAAGTGTAGCTTTGGGGTTGCACTTGTCGTAAGTTGTCACATTAAGGGAAGTATGTTGTGCATGTGTTCTGGGTGATCTATGTTGTGTATTCAAGTGTTCTAAGTGTGTGATCAAAATCAATTATTGTCATTTTTCACATCATCTACACAGATCCCATACTTAGTCAAATATGGGAAACTTACCGACCAAGAAACCTAGCCTCATCCAACCCTCCTGAATTATGCATTGCGTAGTTTAAACCCTCAAACTGTAACCCCACCTCTTGGCACTTTGCAATGCACAGTTCCTTCCTCCCAAGACTTTGCAATGAAAAATCAGAGTGCTCAAGCTCAACCTCTGATCCCAAAATATACACAATTTCTCTTTCCTTCCCAATTAGCACTACACATTGCACAATCTCAAGGCTCAAGCCTCAACCCTAAGCTCTTGAAATATGTAATTATGAAATCACCTGGCCTCCTCTTCCTTCTAGAACTATGTAGTGAGAAAAATTAGTGCTCAAGCCCTAAACCTATCTCCCTGAGCTCCCCAACTATTCGATCTTCTTGCCCAATATAGCTTGAAATGTGCATTGCACAGTCTCAAGGCTCAAGCTCAACCCTTGACTGTCTGAGATGTGAAATTGCACAATCACTAAGCCTCTCCCTCAGTCTATTACCTGGTTCTAGCTCAATTAGTGGATCGTCATGCAACATTTTAGACTAGGGGTTTATCGGACTGATGTCATCTTTTCATGAGTGAATTACAAATGTAGGTACTCTATCATACTATGACAAGATAATAAATAAGGATATGGAGAAGGAAAACATACTAAAAGAAACCTCTGTGGCTGAGGGTACAAGTTGATCAATCAGGAGAAAGCAAAGGGACATCAATTTGCGACCACAGCTCAAGCCTTAATAACAATGAAGGCTCCTCATCTCTAAGCCACATGAAGGTGGAAAGAATAGCATTATCAAGAAGACATACAATAAGAAACAACAAATAATGGCTTAAAATTACCATGTCATCAGTGTCATATCATGTCATGTCATGAGTCATCATATGCCAAATCATTTTGTGGATTATGTAAATTATTATTCGAAAACGTATTGTAAAGTAGAAGTCCAAAGGACATGTATAAAATATGAAGCGTCATGTAAAGTTGAAAAGTCATAGCGAAGTCAAACAATCATGAGGGTAGTAAATTAGTCCCAAGGGAGGTGAAGGATCACCCCATTACTTATATATACAACCTCATTGTACAAGTAGAGGAAGTTTCACCTTGGCTTCCCCCACAAGGCATAAGAGAGAAAATCAGGTTCTTTTGGGGAGCAAGGAGTGGCTCCAACGCTCCACTATTGGAGCTAGTGGTTTTTTGTTTTATACATGTGTCTTGGAAATTTTACTTCATAGATGAAGCCTTATGGTTAGCACACTATTCATGCATGGATTATGAATATTTGTAATATTTTTCTGTGAATGTTTTTTATTCATGATTATTTTCACCTATACTAAATTAGTTGAACTATTTCAGTTATTTTAGTGTTTATCACATTGAGAATGTGTTGTAATGGTTGCATTGACCATCACATATTTATGGACTATTCCATTGGATGTTAGACAAACATTTCTTGTTTGTGTGTGTCTCTACTAGGGTGGTACTATTACCTCTCTTTTAGAGGATCACTTTCTTTTTTCTCCGCAGTAGAAGAATCTCAACACACTTATAGTCGGACACTGACCAGACACACTCACTTGATTTTTGAAGGTACATCTATGATCCTATCTCTTTTTGACAGTTAGATCCAAGGAGAACCTTTAAGAAAATGGTAATAGGGTCATATTCTGGATGGGGCTCCTATATTTAATGGTGTGAGGTCTAATTGGGACCACATATCGGGGAGACCCCTTTGAATGTTGGCAGGTCCAACGCTATCAACAGGTATAGAAAAATCGTGTACAAACGTGATCAATTAAAATTAACACAAAATGATTCCATGGTTCTGGTAATGTTCTATACATAGCGTCAATTTTATAGAACTAATAATAGGATAAATAAAAATGGCCCATACTACCGCTAGTTCAAAAGTAAAGCCAGAAAAAATTCTAAATCGATCAGCCGAAAAAATGCCAAAAAGGTTTACATTTGATATTGTAATGAAATCCCTTAATTAATTGTTTTATTGGCACTAAAGCATATCACTAAACATTGACATTGATTTGTGCTATCGAGAAATGTTCTGGGAGCTATGAAACACATGGCGTAAAGGTTCTTCTGCACATAATCTCCTCCACACAAAAAATTATCCGCACAAGGAAACGTAATAATATTAATTGGAGATTTGTTTTGTTGTGTTTCCAAGCACGACCCCATATACCAAAATGTGAATTCGGTTAACCATTATCTATTAGCATAAAAGTTTTTTACGCAACAAATCAGCAAATAACTTAACGTTTATGAAGCATGCTAAAGTTACTTGTATTCAAAATAATTGCTTTGTGGAAAATAGATGTATCAAAAAAGTATATGACGATGGAAATTCATACGAGAATGCAAGACTTTTTGTTGCTAGTACGGATATTCGAAATTTCACACAACAAGAAAAGCTTTGCAGTCCGCATACATTTATTATTACGATTATCATTGTGTAATTAGGCACTTTGTTTTTTTTTATGTAGATTGTACAAACTGTGGAGGTCCGCATAATGAAAACTTGAAAGCTTTGTTCACACTCCAATTGTAATGTGTTTCTATTGGTTACTCTATTATTAATAGATTTTGTAGAGTGTAGAGATTCGCACAATGAAATATTTAGACCTCCTTTTCACACAATGGATTTCCCCTACAATCTCGCACATATGCATTTGTGTTATATGTTTTGAAATTTTATGTTAGAGTAATATTTTAATGCTTTCAAAATCATGCTTATTATTAATATATTTTGCAGAGTGCGAAGGTTCGGACAATGAAAGCTTGAGAGCCTCTTTCGCATAATGGATTTTTCTATGCAGTTCCACTCATCTACATTTTTGTTATTTAGAAAGTATACATTAGTATTAACTATGTGGAAGAGAAATTGCAGATGATTGTACAAAGTGAAAAGTTTCACACAATGAAAGCTTGAGAGCTTCTTTTGCACAATGTAGTCTCGCACATATCCATTTGTGTTATTTGTTTTGAAAATTTACGTTACAATAATGTTTTAATGCTTTGAAAACCTTTCTTATTATTGATATATTGTGCGAAGTGTGGAGACTCAAACAATGAAATCTTGAGACTTTATTTCGTATAATGGATTCTTCTTTGCAGTTTTGCACATATGCATTTATGTTATTTTGAAAGTATACATTAGTATTAACTATACAAAAGAGCAGTTGCATAGAGTTGTGAATTTGTGCAAAATGAAAGATGTGCATAAGAGTATTTTAACTATAATACGTTTTCTAGTGGTTAAATTTTATTATTAATTGATTGTGCAGAATGCAGAGGTTCACACAATGAAAGCTTGAGAGCTTATTCCACACAATGGATTTCCTCTGCAGTGCCAAAAATATGCATTTGTGTTATTTGTTTTGAAAGTTGACGTTAGAATTGAATGATGAGAGGACAAACATTGAAACATTTAAAACATCAATACTAGTTGTGATTGCTTAATTTAAGACACTTTAGAAATCGATATCAACATAGTATTTAATTGATTTCCTAAAATTGATTCTATTTTGGTTAATTGAATCTCTCATGTCAATACTATGCACAGAAGCATGCACAAAGAAAATCGAGAAAACACAATATTAACATTACCCTTTATTTTTGGTTGAATAATTTGAATATTTTCAAATAGATTTTTCCATATATTGAATCATTCAAATCTTTTTTAATGTTATAATTTGCAATGTGAAAATGTATGGAAGTGCGCAATAGTGATTTCTTTGCATTCTCACAAAATCATCTTCTTTTGCACCAAATAATTTGTACTCTATATTTTCTCTCCGAACAAACACAGAAGTGCAAAGCTTTATTTAGATGCAGAGAGTAAGTGCACAAAGATCAAATCCATATACAATATCAAATCTCATTTATAAATTTTATTGTTGTGTATTGTAGTGGTTTTTAACACAATTTAATATTCATATTTATAACATATTATATCTCACAATAATTATAATGATCGCATGCAACGTACAAAATGTTGAAAGAATACCCCACATTCCCAATGCACAAACTTAGTATTCACACTTAGTACCCAAAAATTAATTAATGCTAAGTACTACTATTAATATCCATTCAATAAATCCATACACAATCATGTTATCACAACTATTATTGCTACTTGCAAAGATATTAAGGATGTGTCTATCGATATTATAAAATATTATTTTCAATATTTATTCGGTAATGCAATTATAGATATACATTCAATGGAGTCATTCTAGATTGGAGAAAAAACTTCAAGCAATAAAGTGACAACTTTGTTTAAAAAGTAGTGTAAACTTAACCTCTTGAATTCTGAGATTTTCAGGATTAAAATGATATAAATATTTGACATTAAAATAAATATTTTAATTTGATTTCTACATTTTATATTACCCCCAACAATTCAACGAGTGGACGGAACGTGAGCCTTTTATGTATGAACCTCTGGTTCACTATAATGATAGGATCACGTGATGAAATACAAATATTTGTGAGTGAATGAATGGTGACATTATTTTCATATAGTTATGGTATATTTAATTAGATTTATAATTTGTTTTCATAGCGCAAGCATAATTTTCAATGAATAATTTGTTTGCCTCCTGCTTGCATATATAAAGTGCACCATTTTGATGGCAGAA
Organism: Pinus albicaulis; assembly: GCA_034641835.2. Taxonomy (NCBI): domain Eukaryota; kingdom Viridiplantae; phylum Streptophyta; class Pinopsida; order Pinales; family Pinaceae; genus Pinus; species Pinus albicaulis. The sequence goes on from CM076582.1 coordinate 211,966,890, forward strand.
AATCCATCCTCTATGCTACAGAATTATAATACATCACCACCTGGTGCGGAGATTCACTGTTATGTGAAGTAATTAGCATGTAATGTTTTCACCTTCTATAATTAAGCCGAAGGCTTTTTATTATGGGGTTTATAGTCGGGACACTGTTCAGATTCATCATCCCTGACAGAATCTGAACAGATGTTCTAAAACGTACCGGCCATATTTATTTTAAAATGCCATTACTGTCAGAAGGACAGGTTCCATCTGCACTGGAATTAATATCATGCTGAATGACATGTCCATCTGCGCTGGCAGCAAGTTGAGGTCATCTGGGACTAAATATCGGTGAAGAACAACAAAAATATTACCTCTTCAAAATATTTTTAGACACTATTGTGGGAAAATCCAACCTACTTACAAGATATGCACGAAAATTTGATCTACTTACAAGATGTGCACTGAACCAGTTCTATCCAAATTTCAAATCCACGATCTGAGTGGAATTTCAGACACAGATGCAGATTAAAGCACAGACCTAGGGGAAAAGTGTAACTACTACACAGATATTACCAATTACAGTTATTGCATTTTTAGTGGTTAATGGTTTGTATCGGAGAAATCATAATAATAAGCATGGGCCAACAATGATTTCAACATTCTCACAGCCGGCATTCTCACAGTCGGTGGTGTCTGCTTTATTGAATAATTTTATTGAGATGAAGTTTCTGTGGTCCATTTCAGGAATAATTTCCACGCCATCTACAATGTGCTTGATTTTGTTAGATTTTTCGATAGCAAGCCGAATTCGGCAAACACATCCAATTCTATGAAAAATTGTCTTCAAAGACTGCAGAAGACCCTTGAGGATGCGGAGGAGCTTGCTGACAAATAAAATTTTGAGGACATTGCTTTTCACAACTTTATAAAATGCTATCGATTAGCTCCAAGAACCAAAGGCTTTACCAAAAGGATCAAAGGAGGACGCATATGTTGTGAGTTTATTGTGTCAAATGAGTCGAATGAATGGACCTGAACCAACTTCAAACTTCAAGTGCATACCAGCTAACACCATCCGCGGGACCCCCAAAATTTGGCTCGTCGTGATAATCTGCAAAACTAGATCCCAGGACCGGTAAAAATTTTCTTGGGATAAGTTTTTCCTAAATTACCTTTTTTCGTGATTGAACTGTTTGATGCTCTGGCTATGGCGACGCATGGCTTCTCTGAATCGGGATGACTAAGGTAACAATAAAAATCGAATAAGGTATGGATTTTATCTGCACAGTAGATATTAGAAAGTCATTTTTATTAATTTTAAAATAAAGCAGAGACGTAGCTTGATTTGGCCGCATGAATTTCCAAGTGCAGAGAAATTTACGGAATTTCTTTGCAGCTTTTCCTTGAAGAAATTTATGGAAGTTCTTTGTAGATTTTCTGTGAAAGTGATTTTTCACATATTTTTAAAGAGAGAAATAAGGTCATAAATCTCAAAAATCATATATTATCTCTATGTGAATGTCGTGTTCCAAGTTAATTTGTGTAGTAGAAAATTAAGTTATGTGAAATTTTAAAATGTTCCTGGTCCTTTCCAATAATTTCAGGGATTTATATTTAAGTTCGACATGATTTTATGTGGATGCTGAAACACATTCAATTTTGTAGTGGAAACATGTAGTCTGTCAGTTATAGCTATTAAAATTTCCATCACATTTTGTGTAAATTTTAAAGATATTGTCAAAATGTAAATGTAAAGTGTTACAGGAAAAATATGGCATAATTTTATTCGAAATCTTTGGAACTTTGAAAAGAATTCTCAAATCTTGCGTGTGTGGCTCAAATAAGTAGAATATTTTAGCTTGAAAAAGTGAAACCATCCAAGCTCCGTGGGTTAAGGATAAGTATTTCTACCAGCAATCTTGGGTCTATAAAAACTTTCTGTTGTATCCAACAATGGTAGTTCCCATGTCATAGAGACTTACTATTGTGATCCTTACTCTAGACCTATGTTGTACGATTTACATTTGATTCATGCTAATTCAATTCCTAATCCATTTCTCTTGCAATTGTAACTGTGTGGTCTATCTTTGGCCCATGCAACTATTGTCTTGAACCACTACTGTGAAAATTTTATCTTTTTACATTCTCAAGTCTAGGGTCCATTCTCTCTATTATCATCCTACATTAGTTTCTTTATGCATTCTCCTTTCATCTTTCTCTTTTTCCTTCTTCTTTCATGGAGTCTTATTATTTATCATCCTTCATTTATCTGCTATATTCTACTTTGTCATGAAGTCAATCTCTTCATCATTCTTCATTCTTAATTAGTATTTCGTCATCTGAATCTTATATTGCACATGCATAAATTCAAAATTTTCACATTGGGACACAAACCATTTAAAAGCATGAATCACCTATTTATTCTCACAAATATTTTTAAGACTACTTTACCATGGCTTTTAGTCCCTTGGTGAATTATTTATCACTGCATTTATTGGATTCATTGGCTCAGCAACTGCCTAGTCTTATAAAAAGTTCTCTGTCACTGTAATTCAATAACAATGTTTCCTAAGCTGACACTTCTTTCAAACTTTCGTGTGATTTAATTTTCTTATTAATATCTTCCGCACCATGTCATCTGGCATTTCATAATCATTTTTATATACTACAGTCAACACTTCGCTCTTTGGTTTGGATTCCACACAAATTCAACTCACAATTTTTTCAAAAACAAATGAAATTCTTGTAATATTAGCATGCAATAAAGCACTCATTCCTTCTTGTTTAAACAAGAATGCTAGCTCGGCTACAAAGGAAACTGAAAAAAATTATAACAAGAAGCTTAATAGGTAGCAACAACTCATATAATCCCTTAAGTCAATGTCACCACTTTTCTTAATAATGTCCAAGAACAATACAATTCCATTAAATGATGAATATGGATTTATGAAAATACATTTGAAACTTTGTTATATGAGTAATAGTAGTGGCAAATTTTATTTCAATCGTGGTAGTCTCCACAAATTCAGTATGTTTTTTTATTGAAATTCAGTCTCCTCTTCTAGAAATATACTCATTTTCATATGTTGTTGAATTTGAAACACTGATCTATCCAGAGAGATCACGAGTCTTCCTATTTTTTATCTACATTAGTCTTTTATTATGTGCAAGTTGGGATATACAATTATTGCCCGTATTACCCATGTCATATAGCCTGTGACATTTTTCTGCCAGCAATCTTGGATGTATGTATCCCTTTCGTTGTATCCAATAATGCTGGAAACTCTGTATTACCCATGTCACATAGCCTGTGAAATTTTTCTGCCAGCAATCTTGGATGTATGTATCCCTTTCGTTGTATCCAATAATGTTAGAAACTCTGTATTATCCATGTCACATAGCCTGTGACATTTTTCTGCCAGCAATCTTGGATGTATGTATCCCTTTCATTGTATCCAATAATGTTGGTTTCCATGTCATAAAAACTTATTTTTGTGCTCCTTACTCTAGATCCTATGCTCTGTGATTTACTTTTGATCCATAATAACTCAATTATTGATCCATTTATCTGGAAATTGTATCTATGTGGTATCCTTCGGCGTATCTTTGCACTTCTAAGGGGCAAATGCTAGTATAAACTATTATACTTGTATAAATTTAAATGGTTGATATAATTATAATTATATAAATTAAATAGTTAATATTTCTAAAATTTAAACTATATATTGAAATAACTTATTTCATTAATTAAATTTTACTACTATGTGATCTGAACACTTCTTTAAATATTTGAATAGTGTTTATACCAAAAATATTTATATTTTCAAATTATTAAATTTAAATCATTCATTATTTTTTTTCAAAATGAAAGTTCTAAATTATTTTTCAATATAGGACTTCAGACCATGCCTCTGAAGAGAATTACAATAACCAAAGGTTAAAAAACTAATAATACATTGCAAGGATAGTATGAAAAGCCAAGGAAATAAATCTACATCGTAAGGATAGTAGGAAAATCCAGGAAAAAATGCAATTGAGAAAACTAAAACTACATTGTAAGGACAGTATGAATAACCAGGAAAAAGTGTAATTTCAATCCAAGTCCTGGAATTTTAATTTCAGGTGAGGGGAGGAGAATTGAGGGAATAAATTACAATAACACAACCCACATAAAAATATTTCCAAGCCATGGAAGAAATTGTCATCCAAGCTAGCTATGAAGTCTATTCATTCATGACTTTCCTTGAACGAGACCATGAATGAGAGAACCATATTTTAGCTTTTATTGGAATCTTTTGGGATGGTGTTAGCTATATGAAATTTTTTACCACTCGATAAAAAGTAAGAAAAGTACTTATTTTCGCTAACATAAATGTTATCCTGGATATTGACATTACATATAACTCACCACCTCCATAAATTGTGAAATACCATCTCTATACACGTCATAGATATAGTTCCTGTGGGCGTGGCCTTTGAAACTAGGGGTGTTGAAATTCAACAATAAAATGCACCACATACTAGTGCGGGATTCCAGGTCACACATGAGTGAGGAATTCAATGACACATTAGTGCTCATGTGGGCATCCAATTTTTAAATAAATTGTAATATGATCTCATAACAACTTGTAATAGTTAACTAAGTGTGATAGACTTAGTTAGCTCAAGAATTTCGAGTTGAGGGTCAAAGAGTAGGCATGTAGAGTGATACTATTGTTTACAGGGTCCAATTGCAGTTGTAGCACTAGTGTGGTGTGAGTGCAATCAGTTAACTCAAATTAATTGAGTTAAAATTAGTTTAGCTAGTTCTAACTAATTAATGAGCTAGTGGAAGATCAAGTGAATTAAAATAGATTTAATTCACAAGTAGTGATCTACCAAGTAACTAATGATTCACTATTAATAGCTACATTCATGTCAATTTTGATGACGACCTAGTTGAGACAAAGGTTAAAGGCAAGTAAAATATCAGTTGTATTTTTAGCGAACTGCCCAGGTGTAGTTATAAAGCCACAGGAAGCCCATGATGGATTTTGCAGTCAAGGAAGGTTGGAATTCCTATTTAATCGGAATTATTTTTCCTAGGGATTGCGTGAGCAGGACAGGTTGAAGGTGGGAAGGAAATTGGCTATGTATTGGTCCAATTTTTCTTAGATTAGTGTGAGACAATTGGTAGAGTGTATTAGGTTGTGGTGAGCACACATGCATTGTATTGTTTCATGATTCCTTGGGTGATTATACAATAAATATGGAGGGGTTTTGAGTAGTTTCTTTCCCCGGGAAAATTTTGTGTTGTGTGATTGATTTACTTCTTTCTCTTACTTGCATGTGATTGAGCGATCGTGATTTATATTCCACAAATATTGCAAAAGGATTCAGTGTCTTGTTTTAGTACATTGCATGATCGGATTGAATCCATTGGTGTAATTTCAACATGGTATTAGAGCGCCGGGAATCATAATAGTGGAAAAGAAATTGAATTTGTGTTGAACAATATTCAAATTTGCAGATACTTTCTTTGGATCTAGAAGCAGATCAAGATGTCTTTCAATGGCTTGAGACTCGAATATTCACTCGAGGTAATTTTGAATTATATTTCAAGGAAGGACATGATGGAGGCACTGTTGAGGACAATGGGCTGAAGGAATTCATAGATAATGATATTCCCAAGCCCGCAGCAGCAGATTCCCAACTTCTTGATGCATGGCAAAAGAAGGTAGCAAAGGTGAGGAGGATCTTATTAAAGGGAGTTCGAGATCATATTGTCTCAAGTCTCCATGGAAAGGAAACTCCACATTCTATGTAGAAGGCCTTAACAGATCTATTTCAAAGCAGCAGTGACCACAGAAAATTGGCACTCGAGGACAAGCTCAGGAAAATCAAAATGGAGAAGGGCGACATAATCCAGAAATACTTGACCAAGTTCACTTAATGTCAAGATGAGCTTGGAAGTGTTGGGATTACTGTAGCTGATGATGACATGGTGAGCTTATCACTTCTAGGCCTTCCCAAGAGCTAGCATAGTTACCAGGACTCTATGAATGAGAGGGAGAAGTTACCAAATTAGGAGCGACTATGGTCAGATTTGGTACAAGAACACTTTCAGCGGAATACCAGTGATGGATCCTCATCCAAGACTGATAATGAGGACAATTGTGCCTTGGATGGTAAGGCAAATAAAGGAAAGGGGAAGAAGACCCATTCCAAATCTGGGACCGAAAAAGAAGGCAATAAGCATGGCATGTCAAAGGTGAAATATTTTCACTGTCATGATCATGGACACTATGCCACAAATTGTCCACAAAAGAATAAGAACAATAAGAAGGCTCCGGGAGCTACAGCGGATGAAGCCTTGGCCTCATAGTTTGAGTTGGACTTCTCTCTCATCACATGCATGGCGTCAACTGTGATGGGATCTATATTGTACTTGTATAGTGGAGCATATTTCCACATGACGGGAAACAAAGAACTCTTTAGTAGCTTGGAGGAGAAGGATCTTCATATGCACATCAAGATGGGTGATGATGGGAGGTATAGCACTACCAGGATTGGTACAACTAATTTCCAGAGACAGTTAGGTAAAAATTTCATATTAAAAGATGGCATGCATGCAACGGGCTTGAAAAATAATTTAGTTTTAGTTGTTATGTTGGAGGATCTTGGATATGATGTGGTTTTCAGTGAAGGAAAGGCGTTCCTTTTTCAAAAAGCCACAGGACATGTAAAGAATATTGGGGTTCGTGTGAAGAACCTCTACAAATTTTATGTAGATGGTTGCGCAACATTGAGCAGTAAAGCAGGGAAGGTAGTGAGCCAAGATACAGGTGAGTTATGGTATAGGAGATTGGGCCATCTACACCACATTGCTTTGAGGATTATGCAACAGATTTCTACAGGTCTTCCAAAGGGTAATCTTGCGCAGATAGACACATGCAAAGGATATGCCATGGGGAAGTATAATAAATCTGCTTTTCATGAGAAGGAGAACCGAGCAATGAAAATCCTTGAGAGATTTCACCCAAACATGTGTGGACCATTCTCTACACCTTCCATAGCAAAGCACATGTATTATGTGAATTTTGTTGATGATTTTTCCAGAAAGTGTTCGATATTCTTTCTGTAGAATAAATATCAAATGTTCTCCAAGTTTTGTGAGTTCAAAGCACTGGTAGAGAAAGATACAGGGAAAAAGGTGAAGACTCTAAGGAGCGAAAATGGTGGTGAGTATATCTTTAATGAATTCAAGAACTTCTGTGCCAAAGAAGGAATTCGGAGAGAATTGATTGCACCTCATAACCCACAATAGAATGGGGTTGCAGAAAGAAAGAACAAAACAATTGTGGGAGCAACACGAGCTATATTACATGATCAGGGCCTACCATTGCATATGTGGACAGAGGCATGCAACATAACGGTATTTGTATTGTAGTCCTCATTGGATATTTGGCATGAGTACACCAGAGGAGGCTCTTTCAAGTAAGAAACCGAATGTTTCATATTTTAAAATTTTTGGCTCATCTGTCTATTGCCATGTGACCAAAGATGCCAAGAAGAAGCTAGAACCAAGAGTAGAGGTTGGGATATTTGTGGGGTACACTTATACTCCCCACAACTATCGGGTGTATTTGTCGGCTAACAGGATGACAGTTGTCAGGAGAGATGTTAAATTTGATGAGGAGAAATCCATGTGATTGTCCCTTAAGAGGGAGCTTGAATTGCATGCAAATGAGGAACTCTTAGTTCTAAAGGATGAACCTCAGGATGTGAAGCAGGCACAAGCAGAGGATCATGGAGTGGCAAAAACCACTCATGTAAAGCCATCCACCAGAAACGGTAGGAAGCGCACCAGAGAGGCTGACAGATTGATGCTAGATGCGACAGAGCGTGTAGGTGCACCTACATCACACTGTAGGCAGAGAAGGTCCCTAGATAGGTATACTGGATACATGGCTCTTATGAGCGAGTGTCTTGTGATAGAACCATCCTCTTTTGAGGAAGGATTATAGAAGCCAACATGGGTTGATGCTATGGTTGAGGAGTATGACTCCATTATCATAAAAAATGCATGGGAAGTGGTCCCGAGACTAGTGTGGGAGTCAGTGGTTGGATCCAGGTGGATCTACAAGGTGAAGCAAGCAGCATATGGGAGTGTGGAGAAATACAAGGCTAGATTTGTGGCCAGAAGATTTTCACAGGTAGAGGGGATTGACTATGAAGAGAATTTTGCACTGGTTGCAAGGTAGTCATCGATTAGATCCATCCTTGCACTCTCAACGCAGATGGGGTGGTAGATACATCATATGGATGTAAATAAATCCTTTCTCAATGGAGTTATTGAGAAATACGTGTACATTGAGCATCCATAAGGTTTTGAGACCTTTGACAGGGAGTCTCATGTGTGCAGACTCAAGAGAGAGCCGTATGGGCTGAAGCAAGCACCTCGTTCTTGGTACACCAGGATTGATAGCTATTTCTCCTGGTTGGGCTTCAAAAAGAGTGAAGAATATGCAAACCTATATAATATTGTGGTTGATGGTAATATTTTTATTATTGTAATTTATGTTGATGATCTTATACTCACAGGTGATGATCAGCTCATAACTTCTTGCAAAGAGGATCTTGCAAGTGAGTTTGAGATGAAGGACATGGGGCTCTTGCACCATTTCCTTGGCTTGAAAATATGGCAAAGAGATGGGGAGCTATTTGTCTCCCAGGGCAAGTATGCCAAGGAGATTCTGAGGAAGTTCCACATGGAGGGCAGCAAACCCATGGAGACTCCTCTTGCAGGTAACTGGAGAAAGAAGGATGCTACTTTAGGTGAGATAGTGGATGCTACTGCTTACAGGCAGCTTGTGGGTTCACTTATGTATTTGGTGAACACATGACCAGACACATGCTATGCAGTTAACCAGCTTAGTCAAGCTATGGTTAATCCTACCAAGCTATTTTGGAAGGTAGAGAAGCATGTGTTGATATATCTCAGGGGCACTACAGAGTATGGATTATGGTACAAATAGATAGAGGGAGTGAAGCTTCAAGGATTCACCGATGTAGATTGGGTAGGAATTCCATCATACAGGAAGAGCACATCAGGGGGCATCTTCAGCATATGATCATCAGCAGTTTCTTGGTATAGCAGGAAGTAGAGATTAGTTGCACTCAGTTCAGCCAAGGCAAAGTACATGCAGCTAGTCAGGCTGCATGTGAGGCCATCTGGATGAGGAAGATACTTGTTGGTTTGTTTGGTCATTAGATGGATCCAACGGTGATACATTGTGATAACCAGAGTTGCATAAAAATCTCGGTTAATCTAGTATTCCATGACAAGTCCAATCATATTAACATCTGGTACCACCATTTCAGAGATTGTGTTCAAAGGCGCATTATGTTGTTGCAGTACATTCCCATGGAGGATCAAGATGTAGATATATTGATGAAGGCACTTGCGAAGAGAAAATTCGAATACCACAGAGGAAGGATCGGGGTAGCAGATAATCCCTTTCTTGTTGAGAGGGAGTGTTGAAAGTCAACAAGAAAATGCACCACATTTTAGTGTGGGATTCCAGGTCACACGTGAGTGAGGAATTCAGTGACACATTAGTGCTATTGTGGGCATCCAATTTTTAAATAAATTGTAAGCTTATCTCATAACAACTTGTAATAGTTAAGTAAGTGTGATAGACTTAGTTAGCTCAAGAATTTCAATTTGAGGGTCAAAGAGTAGGCATGCAAAGTGATTCTATTATTTAAAGGGTCTAGTTGTAGTTGTGCCACCAGTGTGGTGTGAGTGAAATCAGTTAACTCAAATTAATTGAGTTAAAATTAGTTTAACTAGTTCTAACTGAATGATGAGCTAGTGGAAGATCAAGTGAATTAAATTAGATTTAATTCACAAGTAGTGATCTACTAAGTAACTGGTGATTCACCATTAATAGCTGCATGCATGTCAATTCTAATGACAACCCAGTTGAGACAAAGGTTAAAGGCAAGTAAACTATCAGTTTTATTTTTAGCAAATTTCCCAGGTGTAGTTATAAAGCCACAGGAAGCCCATGATGGATTTCACAATCAAGGAAGGTTGGAATTCCTATTTAATAGGAATTATTTTTCCTAGGGATTGCGTGAGCAAGGCAGGCTGAAGGTGGGCAGGAAATTGGCTATGTATTGGTCCAATTTTGTCTATATCAGTGTGAGATAATTGTTAGAGTGTATGAGGTTGTGGTGAGAACACATGCATTGTATTTTTTCATGATTCCTTGGTTGATTACACAATAAAGATGGAGGGGTTTTGAGTAGTTTCTTTCCCCAGGAAAATCTTGTTTTGTGTGATTGATTTACTTCTTTTTCTTACTTGCATGTGATTGAGCGATCGTGATTTATATTCCGTAAATATTGTAGAAGGATTAAGTATTTTTTTTTAGTACATTTCATGATCGGATTGAATCCATTGGTGTAATTTCTACAAGGGGCACACATGACCACCATGGAAAGTAAGTTATTGATTCATGTTAACACACATCTCACATTATTTAAAAACTCTAGATTTTCAACATTTGTCCTAAAATGCAATGCCAAGGTTCATGGTGACTACTGTTACAACACCCGGATTGAACAGTCAACAAATTTTTTTGCAACTGTAACGCTTGCGAGAAACTCCAATGGACATAGATGTGCGAACTAGGTTACCCAACAGTTTTGTTCTTTGCGACAACAATATTGAATTTTAGTTTTAGAGGTAGCGAGGGTGAAAATACTAATCGTCACTTCCAAGATATGCACCTGGGTTTCGAAGTAAAGGAAGTTGCTCCAAGCAGAGAAGTTGGAGGAAAATGCTCAACTTTTGTTCTTAATTTCAGCGAGTAGAAGCTAAATTGAAAGCACATAGCAACATTGTTGTATAGAAGTCTACACATTCCGTCCTTAAAGTCCTTAAAGTCTTTTTTTTTTCATTACGAGCCATGGGTTTCCATCGCAGGGTTTAAATTCATGCTTCTACTATATTTCAAGCTAACACCCTAAGTATAGAAGTCTACACATTTTGTCCTTAAAGTATTTTTTTTCATTACAAGCCATGGGTTTCCATCGTAGGGTTTAAATTCATGCTTCTACTATATTTCAAGCTAACACATTTGGTGCACTAACCACTTATTCTAGACTTGGAGAACTATTGGAAAGAAACCTATGTTGTTTAGTTGCAATGCATCCTAGGGTTGTTTTTTTTATGTCTTTTCCCTATTAGAAATATTAATTATTTACCTGTGTCCATTAAAAATCCTGAATAATCAAAAGTGATTTAGACTTAAATTACAAATATATCAGTCTTTTGGTTGAGCTCATACTTACAGTGTCTAGAAAAGAAATTAATCCTAGTTTAAATCCATTAAAAAAAAGAATTAGAAAGAAAATTAATCCTATTAAATAAATTAATCATGGTTTGAATATGTTACAAGTATTTTAAGGAGAAATGAGGCACATACCGAAAAACCCAAGACACCTCTATGAATAAAGTTGAACACAAGAGTCTAGACCGAATGAACAACATTGTATTAGAGGGGATTTTAGTGGCATTGTGAAGGCAGCTTACATAGCCTAAATGCCTACATGTCGTTGTCTCCCATGTTTAATGTGCTTTGTACCTCAACCGTGCATCAACATGAACGCGTTGTCTCCAACCTCGTAACCTTTAGTGTAAAGGAAGGTTGAAGGATGAGCTCCTGAACATATGAGATAGTAAGGTTCACTTTCTAGAATGAAGTGTGTAGAAGAGGTATGCAGTTTGAGGATGATGTTCAATAGAGGTCCCTGGATTGAGGATGAAGAGGTATGCAGTTTCTGATGGTTATGTTGCATATAGTATAGCCAACGTTTGGATGGAGATACCAAGTTTTTATGGGAATATATCGCAACTCGATGGATGCAACGAGGGTTTAAGTCTTGGCATATAAGGGGGCACATAACTATGGTTTAATAAGGCACGTCTAACTACATCAAGGTCTATTTCACCAGAAAGGGTAAGAACTATTGACATTGCTATCATAGGGGCGAGGATATGTCCTCTGAGTTGAATGAAGTGATTGTGATTATATGGTTAGTTGTTATCTCCATTATCATTCTACATGGTATGATAAAATCATTCAATAATCTAAATGCTAAACCGCGGGAGTAGACTTCCCCCATAGGAGATATACACAAATTTTGAGTCCCTATCTTCTCTGCATCAGTAAAAATGGTATTATTTATGGAGAAAGTGGATTGATTCCTTCATCATATCCATACCTTGCAAAGATTTTGGAATATATTTATGTTTTAGATGATGGTGTTTTCCTCAATGTTGTTGTTGTTGTTGCGGTCATGTATGATAGCTAGTCTGTAAGGTGTCGAATGGTTTTTCCAGTGAGACAATTGCACCACCTTTTTTCCAACCCTCCAACAGTCGTCGGTGATCGGTCTCGACTACCCTCACTTCCCGCTCGATTTGGCTGAGATCAGTTTACTGAAAATACCTCGTCAGTGTCAAGATTTTTTAAATTACTATGGTCTGAGGAATATGGAATTAGCTGGGAGTATCTGACAATCTGTGCAATCCAAGGTTCTATTTGGCCTGGATTTGGGTTATCCAAGTTGTGGTTTATGCGGGTGACGACCCTTATTTAAGGGAGTATAAATAACTCTAACATATCCTTTTTTTGAACCCCACTTTCCACTCTTTTCAACATAAATTGGGTTGGTGGGCTGACAATCTTTCTCTTGATTGATGTGTATGGTTGGAATCCCTAGTATCTGACTCGAACATTCTTTATGTTGTGCTAACATTCCAATTATAATCGGCGGCATACCTTTTCTATACACTTACATCTTGTAGTGATCTGATGTACACCTAATCTCGTCACCATACATCTTTGCTCTCCGAGCTACGTCAGCAACTAATTGAATATATATGGTTGAGTTTAATGACATTTTGTCTTCTAACACTTCCACTCATGAAGCCTTGATTGCTGCCACGGTTGCTTCGGAGCAACGACACCTGGTGGATTTGGATGTGGATGTGTGATTGATTTCTCACTCCATTTTCAAGCCTCTGGGTTTCATCGAGGGTCCGAAATATTTTCGTGCGGAGGGTAATTTTCAAGCAGGCAATAAGGGTGTATATCAACGTCACGGTTGTGGACAAAATGCCTACTAAAAACCAGCCATGAAAGTGAACGAAGTGTCACTGGAGTATGATGATTTGTGGGGGAGAGTGGCCAGCCTTCAGAGAAGGGCGTTAATTGGACGTTGGATGTTTGCTGATGGTGGTGAAGTAGATATGATGGACTGGGTGAAGAAGTTCTGGAATCCCATCATGGGATACTCCCCCAAGGTGAGCTTGCTACTAAATAACTGGTTTAGCATTCACTTTATGCATGAAAATGATGTTGAGAAGATTCTCCAGAAGACATGGGTACGAGGTAAGAGCTTCATGCAATTATTACCCTGATATCTTGGCTTTAACCCTGTTATGGAGGCTCCTAAAAATAAGGTTGTTTGGGTTAAGTTGCCCGACCTCCCTCTCGAATTCTGGACTTTGAAGGCTTTAAAAGCCATTGGTAACTTCTTAGGGTGTACGAAATATATTGACCCCCGCATTCTTGGCTCCAATGATAAACGAGTCGCGTGGATCTTGGTTGAAGTTTGCTTTTCGGGCGGTCTTCCTGGGGACGTTGATTTGGTCTGGGGAAAAAGGCGGCACAGGCAAAGGGTTGATTATTGGGGCATACCATTCAGGTGTTTAATATGTCACCACACTAGGCATTTAAAGGGAAGCTACCCACAGAGGTTCAGAAATGCTCCCCGTGGCAAAAAGATTATGGATGGCTCGTGGAAAGACAAGTGTGCTTCGGGATCTCATGATAGCTTCCCATCGGGTGAGTCTCTTCCACCATTGTCTGATAATGAGATTTATGCTTCAGCCAGTGCTCTTAGTGATAAATCCTCTCCCCCCATCATTGACGTTGTACCTCCTAGTGACCTTAAGCTCAGTGCCGAACAAAACCTGGCTGAGGGTAACACCATTATTAATCATGCAGTGGGGGTGCATGGTCAGAAATATTACTACGTATATGACTCCTCTGATGGCCCTCTAGAATCTATCACCCCTGCCGCTCCACTGCCTGTCTCCCCCTCTATGCCCCCCCTTGAATGGGCTTCTCCACAATCTCCTCAGCATAATGAATCTCTGAATATACCGAATTCGCCCAGGAACATTTTGGGTAGTGATATTGATTCCCTTCTCAGTAATCCAAACTTTGACCTTGCTTCCTTAACTATTTTCGATAGGGCCCCACAGGAACTCGTCATTATCATATCTCCCGTCTCTGGAAGCAACATTACTGTGTGTAAAACCTCCAATTCTAGGTCAAGGCACTTCCGAGGCAGACTCAAAAAAAAGTCTTTATTTTAGGATGTCTTCCATGACTTAATGGATGTCCCCATAGTTGCGACTGATGATCTTAGGTCAATTAGAGCAAGCAATCCTCTCGATGTTTCCAAATGACCTCCATTCTATCTCTGAACATGAGGGGTATGGGTGAATCCTCCAAACAATTACGCCTAAAAGAATTGCTAAATGAAGCGGATCCATTCATTTCTCTTTTTCAGGAGAATTTGTGTAATAGATCTAAGGCCATCAGTACATTATTATCTATAAGGTCGGGATGGCATGCGGGTGCCATTGACGTAGTTGGTCGTGCGGGAGGATTACTTCCTATATGGGATCCATCATATGCAAAATTCTAGGCATACAAATTTTTTGGCGGCATTGTTCTGTCTGGTGGTGTCCGGAGCTTTTCATGAATTTTCAACATTATTAATTTGTATGTGCCCTGTCAAAACCGACCCTCTTTCTGGGCTCGATTGCACAATTCTATAATTTTAAATATCAGTAACCTTATAATTATCGGTGATTTCAATTCAACCCTACATGCAGATGAATCTTGGGGGTACAAAGCTAGACTTGACCCACTGGATGACCACATTAGTTGGATTTTTGATAAATTTCATTTAAAAGATATCCGACCTTTTCCTCTTATACCAAACTGGAAAAATTGAAGAACCAATGGTGATTATATTGGGAAGAGACTTGACAGGGCTATGGTGGGTGAGGCTTTGTTTGGCTTATTGGGACAATTGAAGTCTCGGGTGATGGTATCAGACTTGTCATACCATATGATTATTATCCTTTCTTGGTGCTAAGAGGAAATGAGGTCTGGGATGCCTTTCAAATTCAACCGCATATGGTTGGATGATCCTGCATTTAATCGTATGGTTTAAGATTTCTAGAGTAAGAACATTCCTTATGAGGGTTTATATGGTTGTGAAAGATTATCTGAAAAACTCTGAAGGCTCAAAATCATTACCAAGGAGTGGTAAATCAAGAAAAAGGAGTTACTTCGGGCTTAATTAAAATATTTATCGATCAGGCTCAACAGTTTACATGTTGATTTGTTGCTCAAGCCTCCTGACCAAGAGGTATACAACTTGATAGACAAGCTACAGAAGAGGAAGCTAGAAATATTAAAGATAGAGGAACTCACATGGAAGCTCAAGAGCAGAATACAGTGGCTAAAGGAGGGAGACTTAAACACAAATTTTTTCCATAAAAGCGCCAATGAAAGAAAAAACAAAAACTCTATTTGGCACATTCAAAGGGCTGATGGGAGTAGGGCCATCTCTACGATTTATATTTAGGAGGAGGCCTTCACACATTTTTCAGCTTTTACCAAGCGGACCAGACCATTGATCATTACAGTCAGACTTGGGTACTTGAACATATTCCAAGAATGTTTAATGTAGAAGAAATCCAGGTCTTGAACTCAGAAGTAACTAAGGAGGAAGTGGAGAAAATATTAAAATATTTTGCCCATGATCAATGTTCGGGTCCGGATGGTTGGCCAACAGAATTTTACATCCATTTCTTTGAATTGATGGCCGAGGAGATTAAAACAGTGGTGGAACAGGCCCAGATTATGGGACACATACCAGAAAACATGAATTTCACCTTCTTGGCGCTTATTCCTAAATCATCTGCTCCCAAGGATTTCTCGAATTTCAAACCTATAGCATTATGCAATATTATATATAAAATCTCATCAAAAATCATTACTAACAGGATTATGGAGATATTATCAAAGAACATATTTATAGAGCAATATGGGTTCCTGCGGGGCCGATCTATCCACAACGCCATTGCTAATGCACAGGAGGCAATGCACTCTATGCACGCGGGGAAGAAGGAGGAACTCATTATGAAGATAGATATTCTCAAAGCTTATGACAGAGTGGATTGGTCGTTCATTCGACTTGTTTTAATCAAGATTGGGCTAACTATGGGGTGCATTAGATGGATCATGGTCTATATAATGAGGGTAAGATATGCCGTGATTATAAATGGAATGCCAACAAATTTTTTTGAGGCTATAAAAGGATTAAGGCAGGGATGCGCACTGTCCCCTCTCATCTTTATCCTCATCATGGATGGGTTTAGCAATCTCATGAAAATGTCTAAACGGGTGGGATTTATATCTGGCTTCTCCTTCTCGCCCATTGTAAGTATTACTCACTCCCTTTTTGTTGACGATCTTCTCATATTTGGTTGGCTCATCAAGAACCACTAGTTTTACATACACTATATGCTTAATCTCTTTGGTGTGGCCTTTGGGCTCTGCAAAAACAAGGAAAATGCTTTTCTTCTATATGAATATGGCGATGCTGGCGAGATAAATTTCATAGTTGGGTTTCTTGGAATCCAGATAAAGCATGAAAAGGATGGTTTATTATATCTTGGATACGGAATAAAACCATGTGGATACAAGGTGATGGATTGGAAGTGGCTGGTGGAAAAGTTAAATTCAAAATCGCAAAATGGAATCATAGGTGGGTGACCCTGGGAGGCAGATTCATTATGATTAAAGCGATCCTCTCCCAATTTATTGTATACTGGGGACATATCTTCTATAGTCCTAAATAAACGGGACACCAAATCAATGTAATAATATCTCAGTTCTTATGGGCAAGCACTTCTATGGGGAAGAGGTATCACTTATGTAAGCTAGAATATTTATCTATTCCTAAAAAACAAGGGGGATGGGGCATTTTAAATACCAGGACATTCAATTCTGCTCTTCTCATCAAGTCCCTATGGAGGGCCATTAGCGGACATGGAATATGGTCTGATATTATTAACTGTAAATATTTATCAGGGGATCCTTTACACAAAATATATTGTGACCAATTATCCTTCCCAAGAGCAACCTCTCTGATTTGGCAAGGCTTCAGGAGAATTATGCCACTGTTTGCGGATAGGCTGTCATGGAGGTTTGGGAATGGCCAGAAAATTTTATTATGCTGTGACAAAATTTTCGAGGTGGCTAGGGCTCCACTCATGGAGCAGCATATTTCCCATAGGCTTGCTCACCGAGGCATAATTTATCTGTCACAGATCATATATTACTAGGCTCATGGGGCACCCATATGGAAGAATGCCACCCAAATTAGCCTCCAGGGTGCAGATGTGATTGATTGGAACATTTTTGTTGGTAAAATGCAGGCGACTGGTTTGTTTTTGATGGTTGGTGGCGATAGGATCACATGGGAGGGGGCCATGAAGGGGGAATCTATGGTGGTTAAGGACATATATTTCTACATTTCCCTACAATCACTGCATGATAGTACTCCTTCTGATTTCTGGCACTTTTGGCATAGGAAAACTCTTACCAAGATTATCCTATTTGGATGTTTAGTATGGCGGCAGAAGATACTAACACGGGATTCACTCATAAAAAGGGGGTTCTTTGGGCCGAGTCGATGTGCCCTCTGCCATATCAATGATGAAACGGTGGACTACCTATTCTTCTCCTGCCCCTTCGTGCTTCAAATTTGGAAGCTATTCAATTATTATCTAAAGGATCCCATGTGGGCGCCGACAGACTTCATGGACACTTTCCACACATGGGACAAGATCCTAGGAAATTTCCAATCGTTGCCTTTTTTCCTCATATGGGAAGTATGGTTAGCTAGGAACAGGTATGTTTTTGATGATAAGGCATTATCCATCCCCCAAATTCATGCTGCTATTAAGAATTGGATTGATATTCGGGTTCATGCTACTGCCAAAATTTCTGATTTATCTCTCCATATCCGATCTCATCCTATCTCTCTTTCGACGATCTTTTTTTATGGGGCATGTCTGGATGGATTGATGGGCTGTGGGGCTTGGATCAAAATTTCTCAAGCTAAAAGAATTCTCATATGCTAGAATGGAGGAAGAGGAACCAATAATAAGGTGGAGTTGTGGCCTTATGGAGTGGTTTGATGGTGGCATACAACCTGGGGCTGAATGAGGTCCATATCTATGGGAATTCTAAAATCATCATTGAAGCTATATCTAAGAAATCAATCTTCTCCTCTTCGGGTTGTCAGGGATAGTATATGAGAACCAAGCAATTGTGGATTAAGATGAAGGAGCCACCTCTGACACACATTTATAGAGAAAATAATACCAGGGTGGATGGGCTATCTAAAGGGTGATTAGTCTTAATTTTGGCAATTTGTAGGTTTCACATTACAAAGATGGACATCCATGTAGAACTTTTGACGTCCCCATTCCATGAAAATTATCTTTTGGCAGCCTAAACCTCATCAACAAGTTATCTTTTGCAAGCGTGCCAGTTTGAGATCTATCACAAGATTTTTAAAACTTATCTTGACGTTGTGCCAACATCAAGCAAGTCTCTACAACTCTTTTGCTCGAATTGGAATGATTGAAGAGTCGGGGTTTAAATCCCACTGAATCAACAATGGATTTATGTTAATGTATTTTAAACTTCCAGATGACAATGTGGCCCGATCATGCACTTGAAACGACTGTTAGATGTAATTTTGTTTATGCCTGTTTTGTATATGAATCTCTGAGAATACATTTTGATATCCATTAATGGACTCTGTTCCAGAATGAATACTGCTAGCAATTTTGAAGTTGTTCTTTTTGTCTATGGATGGAAGGAAGTATATGATGAACATGTATCTATCCACTATGTGGATTATATTCCAAGACTAGGATTAGATGATGGAAATGTATTGTTTACTATATAATAGACAACGTTTTTTTCTTTCTGATAAACACAAATAAGAAAAAAACACATTGTAGTGTAGAGATGGCCTCGACTTGAGTTGCACAATAGAACAAGAAACTGAGCAAAATGGTCTAAACCAATCAAGCAACACTTTAAATCACAAGCATCACTCATTAAAGAGGCATCCAAGCTCACATATTGCATTATTTTAATATGTTAATATGTAAATTGCATCGGCAATCCAATGCTTTATGCTTTATAATTATGTCGATAGGCATTTTATTATGGGAGTTCTATTTTGTAACACTGTTGAGATTCATCGTCCTCAACAGCTGGCACACGAATCTCAACAGCTGGCACACGAATCTCAACAGTGTCGCAGTCTTGTCTCATCTTCAAATTCAAGAAAGCCGAAGGCCAAGATCAAACGATTGTTTCCTGCGTTCTTTGATTTGGTCAATTATTCTGTTGCCTGCTTTCTTTACAGAATTTGTAGGGAGACATCAATTTAGAAATTATTTGCAAGTGATGCACCTGCAACAATTTTGTGTCTGGATCAATGGAGAAGAGTTGACTGAGGTTATCAACAGACCATTGGCAGATACTGAGCGGACTGTACTACTTTCGGCATTGCAGAAATTGGGATCTGGATCCAATGAAATCAAAGGTATTAACCTTGACAAACCTTTGTACTCAGATGACTGCAAGGGTAAGTATGTTTACATGTACAATCTTCCCACAAAATTCAACGACCTTCTTTTGAGAGAATGCCAGAATTTGAGTGTGTGGATGAATATGTGTCCGCATATTGCCAACTCAGGGCTCGGCCAGCCATTAGTGCAGTTGGGGAAGCTGGGCGGCCTTAAGGCTACAGGATCACGTCATGAGCACTCATGGTTCGCTACCAATCAATTTTCTGCAGAGGTGATTTTTCATGAGAGAATGAAGCGCTACCCATGCCTCACTCCACATCCTTCTAAAGCAACAACGTTTTACATTCCGTTCTATGCGGTCTTTGACATGTCTAGCCATGTTAGGGATTTCAATTTGACAGCGAGGGACCATGAGAGAATCGAACTCATGAAGTTTCTGAGGAGTAAACCCCAGTGGAAGAAAAGGCATGGTAGAGATCATTTCATGGTGATGGGATGGATTGCTTGGGATTTCATAAGAGAGACAAATGACCTGAGCGCGTGGGGAAATAAGCTTTTGCTTCTCCCGGAGGTGAAGAACATGTCAAGTCTTTTAATCGAAGCCCACCCATGGCACAACAACCAGCACGAAATCCCTTATGCTTCCTATTTTCATCCCTGGAAGCGATCAGAGATAGAGTGGTGGCAAAAGAAAATGAGATCAAAGAAGAGACGAATTCTCTTCTCCTTCGCAAGCACCCTTCGGCCCGGACTTGACAAGGCATCAATCAGAGGCCACATCTTCAAGCAATTCTCGCCGTCTCTGCATTGTAGAACGTTGAGTTGCCAACAGGGTCCAAGCATCTGCCACTAGCCTAAGGAAGTAATGAGACTCTTCACCAAGTCCATTTTCTGTCTGCAACCCTAAGGGGATTCGTTCATACGGCATTCTATTTTCGACTCCATGCTCGTCGACTACATCCCAGTTTTCTTCATGGAGCATTTGACGTACATGCAGTACAAATGGCATTTGCCCCAAAATCGAAGCTCGTATTCAGTTTATGTTTCGAAAGAAAGCGTGCAGGCTGGCAATCTAAGCATAGAGCAACATCTACAGTTGCTGAGTGCCGATGAAGTAGTGAGCATGCGAAGGGAAGTAATTGGGTTTTCCTTCCCTTACATACGCAGATCCTCGCCATTCCAACGTAGAATTCACAGACGCATTCGATCTGGCGCTTGATGGCCTCATTCATAAAATTGCAATGGAAGAAGATAACGATAAATCCGATCAAAAATCTGTTACAGCCAGAGGCTTCAGGTAGAGCAGACATGTGAGTAACTATCATCTCTCAGAGATTTAGGTGGCCACGTCGTCATGGTTTCAAGATTTAAAACTCAACGGCTAGGTAAGTTAATTGGTTACATCGGGATGTGCCCTCCCAATTATATCTCAATTAGAAGATAGTAAAAACTGCGTTTACACGTCAACACGGGGAAAGATATCTCGATTGAACTTGATTTCATAGGTAGGCATAGAAAGGTAATTGAGCAGTAGAACTTGATCGGTGATTTGTTTGTTATGGGTGTTTTTATTTCATGTGATTAATTTTTTTTGTTTTTTAATGCATTATATATGATTAAAGTTTGAGAAATTTTTTTTTTATAAAATTTGTAAGAATAAGGGTTGAGATTATCGAAAGTTATAAAATTCAATAAATTATTGATTTTGAAATTCCAATATGAATAAGAATTAATAAAGAAAGGATATCAAGTATATGTGTTTGAATTTATTTATTATTAAAATGTGGAAATCATCACATTCTATATTTAATTATGATTATTTATAATCTAAAAGTTATATAAATTATTTTAGTTTTAAATTATTTTGAAAAGTTTTAGAATTATATATATATATATATATAAACTTAATAATTTTAAATTTTAAATTATTATTATAATAACATTATTATTACTTAAAATAAAATAATCAAAATATTTTAAAAAATAATAACTAATGATGATGATGATGGTTAACGTCCACTGAGACCAATCTTTGGTCTATCGAACCTAAAGAAAAGAGTTATTTAATTTGATTTAAGATTTTATTCCTATGCTCAAAAAGCTTGGAGAGAAGCCTCCCGAGCTCACTATAATTTTGACATCTTAAAAGGCTAGGAAGGTCAGTATTGTAACAAAGATTATGAAATTGAGCTCTAATGTGGTTGTACTCGAGGCACTCTAAGAGGAAGTGATTTTCATCCTCGATGTTCATATTCTCACAGAGATGGTAGATCCTTTCCATCCATGGTGTTTTAGGAACTGTCCAACGACCTGTTTCACTATGGAGCTCATGAGAGTTCATTCTAATCTTGGCTATATTAATTTTCTTCTTTGAGCTAGTTAAAACAGAGAGATACTTTTGATATTCTAAGGTGGGGTTGATGACCTCCTTATAATACTTTAATTTTCTTTTAGCTGCTAGATCTTTCTCACACCACATTTTTTCTTTGAACTTAGAAGTAACAATTTTTTTAATGTTATATGAAAATATGTAAAAATTAATTAAATGTAAATTTATCTTAAATCTTTATCACAAGTATTTATAGGAAATGGACTTTTTAAGGTGTAAATTTCTCAATAGGTGACATGAAGTGAAATGATTAATAAGTTTGCAAATTAAAAAAAATTGATTACCAGATACTTGATAAAATTAGTTTAAAATGGATTTTGATTGATATTAATAATATTTAAAAAAAACAACAACAACAATTGGCACTTTCACATCTTTGTTTCTCGCAGTGCAACCTCTATGTCACTCTAAATTCATCTGCACTTCTATTAACATGTCTTTACACCTTTTTAATGCAAATGCTAGTTATATTATTATGCAACCTCTGTGTCACTCTAAATTCATCTGCACTTCTTCTTTTTTTGTGAATTTCGTAGGACCTCTCTATTTTCTATTATATAAAGAGCAAGTTGCTATACAAAAATAAACAGTTTTGGTAGCCTCAACATGCCCGAAGGAAACCAGGTCTATTGGCCACTACAAAAAGTTATAAGCCGACGAGTAGTAGTATTGTTTTTTCCTCCGATTAACAGCTAATGCAACCTGACTATGTCCATAGAAACTACAGATAAAACAGATACTTAATTTAATGTCTAAAAAAACCATGCGAAAAGAAACTTGTAAAGAAATTAGCCATCCGAAGACTCAACAGGTGCAGGGTCTTTAGCAGTAGACCCTGGCAGCTCAACTTGATGCAAAGTAAGTAATTGCTGCTCCATCCGTGCCATTCGCGCATTAGCTTGAACCTGTATCTTAGCCATTTCCTGCATTTCCTATTTCATTTGATGAAGCTCAAACAGTATGGAAGAATTGATTTGGGTTTCTTGTTTACTGAGCAATGCTTTTTCCAAAACACACTTAATTTTCCAATATTTTTTGACAGATTGCTGGAATAACGAAACTCTTCCTCTGGTGTTACCTGGGTCTGACAGGAAATCCAGTTCTACTTTCTGGCTCTGCATGTCATCCTCTTCATCAGTACTATCCCTTTCCCATCCCTGAATAACCTTCTGAATCTCCTATGGAGTACCAGTCTCATAGCTTCTTGCTAAACTTTCAAGAGTCTGCTGATGAGTCTTCTGCCCTCTTTTACTTGTTTCAGCAACCGGAGTGGAATGAATTTTCCTGCCCTTTCCCTTGGTCATTGTTAGCTGACACCTGTTATTTTCTTTGACTGATAGATACCCTGTGTAGCGAACAGTAACGAAGAGGGAAAGCTTAGAACAAAGATGAAAATCCAGATGGCTAACCAAAAACTGTGGATCTCCTGGCCTGCTGACGCGGAACCAAACCGGCGCAATACCATAGAAACGATGTAGAATTCGAGCTATCGAAATAACAGAGGGAGTGGACCAATATAACGACAACCAATTGCAAAAGGGAGCTAGGACAGGATAATCAAAACCATAAAAGTGCTGAAGGGATAATAAAGACCTGAGCATTTTTAAGTCTAGAGTATCGCTCTATACAGAAGGAAACCCAACCAACTTCACAAAAAACATAATGCCCGCCCAGGTCAAGACTGGGTTTACAAATTGACTGATAGAAAACCCGTATGGAGGAAAATACGAAAACAGAGCAGCAGTGCAATTCAAAAAAGGAAATTTAGTGCTAGTACTGAACCTACGAATGACCCCATGAGGAACAAGCCCGGTACTATTATCCATGTAGAGAGACTGAAACAGAGGACACACCATATTTTCATTACGAAAAGGCAACATAGGACATTCGAACAATTCAGACCCAAAAGGAAAATAACAACGGCAAATAATGGGGGAAAGACAGCGATTGAAACCCGTGAAAACAAAGGAAAACCCAGGACTACGAAAAAAGGGTTGAATACGAAAATGGATCCCTTTAATCATGACATGCAGAGGAGATAAACCTAGAAAGAGAGCTTGAATCGGTGACAATTCTGCATAGCAACTTAGAACCTCTGAAGACATTGGTGAAAGACGCAGAGAATTGAGTAAAGAAACCATAATGAGAGGAGCCATAACATACCCAGTCGCCCAGCACTGTTCGTCCCGATCCTGCTGTTTCCTCGACACCGCGTGAAGCTGTTCATTGGCTTGTAGAGGAATAAAATCTCGATACAGGCGAAAGCAACTAAAACCCTCCCTATCCAGCTGCCATGAAATGGGTTGTCCTACCCACCACTTAATGCAATGCAATGAAACCATAATTGTTAAGCATGCGAGGCTGTCCACTAATCTTACCATAAATGAGACATGATACTCTGCTGACACGGCACCCCTGTGGTGGTCTGTGGTGTCACGCTATCTTGATCCCACCCCGATCGGGGATTAGCACTTCCACTGAGATCGTTTGCTGTAATAAGTTGAAGAGAATGCAGTTTGATATTCCAGACTCGATCAGTTGGCCGAGCATCCAAACATCGCTCATTATGTTTATAGCCCCAATTGGCTAAGTAATCAGCCGCCTCATTTCCTTTTCTGTGAATGTGTTTCGGAAGCAAATACTGGATTTCTTTCATCAGGATACTTATTTCCTGAATTAGATTTGTCATTCTCCAACTTTTACTTACCTTATCCCAAGTTGATCCTTGTTGTAATTTACATAGGACTGTTGTAACCATGGCCGAATCACCCTCTACAATGAGTCGCTGGTAGTTTTCTCTTTTGGAAATCAGAAATCCCTATTTTACTGCCATTAATTCTGCTTCATTATTGGTAGCATAACCCAAATATAAAGCATAGACTTGACATACTACCCCTTGAGAGTTGCGAAAGATCCCTCCAGCCCCTGCTTGACTCGGATTACCTTTTGAAGCACCATCATAATTAAGTTTTATGAAACCAAGCTGAGGAGCCTTCCACTGATCTTCTACAATAGGATTCAGAGTTTTAAACTGCCAAAGATTTTGGTGTAACATCTGAGGTTGTAAATTTAAACTGGCGAGTATTTGGGCCTCAATACCTGTCACCTGCCAATCTTCCTTTGTCCATTTTTCCACTAAGATTGTTTCTCGAATATTTTCTATCAGAGTCTGCCATATTTGGCTCAAAGATTTCTCCTCCTCTCAAAAGAGCTGATGATTCCTTTCTTTCCATATGTTCCATAAAAGAAACCCAATGGATAATCTCCAAGCTCGATTCAGCACTTCACACTTAAATATCCTCCTTTTCGCCAATTTTTAATGGTTTCAGTGATATTCGTATTTTCTCTATCTGTTTGTCAGAATAAGTTATAAAGAATCTTCCAAAAGGTTTCTATAATGGGGCAGGTATTAAGAAGATGTTCGATTGTCTCATTTGCTGTGCGACACAGATAACAGTGGGAGGTCCATACATTCCTCGCTTCTGCAGATTTTCCCATGTCAAAATCTTACGATGACTTAATAACCACAGAAAGTATTCTACCTTTGGCCAATGTTTTACAACCCATATTTTCTTCCAGATTATTCTTTCATTATGCATATCATTTTGGGAGTGAATATGATATCCTTCCTTGATAGTGAACATCCCTTTTGTTTGATAACACCAACATATAATATCACTACCAATTACATAGCAGAGTTTCCTTGATTTGAGCTCTTTTGCTAAATTTTCCCATTGGCGTGTATCCGGAGCTTGTGGCCAATGTCTTTTATCCTTCCAAATCCTCCATTGACTCTGCTGATGTTGACACCAATAGGAATTAATTAATCTACAGTTTGGTGTATTGGTGAAAAGAAAGATTTCTCTTAAGTCAAGTCGACTGAAATTTTTTTCTCTTTGCTGCCATGAGTCTTCCCAAAACAATGTCGTGCTCCTTCTCTCACTTCCCAGAAACTATGAGATCGAATGAGATGCCTATTCGTGGCGGCCAGATTCCAAATTGAAGAGCCTTTTGGTACTATGTCCACTTTCAATTTTCCCACAATTGAATGTGGCATATCATATTTTGTTTCCCATATATGCTTCCAAAGATCATGGCCTCCTTGTAACCAACGCCACCACAGTTTTTCCCCCATCACATTATTTAAAATAGAGGGATCGCGTAGTCCCAAGCCTCCTGCAGATTTGGGTTTAATAATTTTTTCCCAAGTAAGTAGAGCCCATTTTCTATTAGCATGGGCTCCTTGCCATAAAAACTTCTTGAAGAGATTGATTAACTGATTGCAAATATTCTTAGGACAAGCCCTTCCTGAGAATCGATACAGAGGAAGAGATTGGAGCACCGATTTTAACAAAATAATTCTGCGAGGAGCATTCAGCACACGAAATGCCCAATTATGAATTCGTTTCTCAACTTTTATAATGAGGTCCTTCCAATAAACGATTCTTACTGGAGCGGTATTTAAGGTCATTCACAAATACTTCAGAGGAAAAGAACCAATATTGAACCCAAGAGTTCTTGCTAAAAAGTTTTGAATTGCAATATTAGAATTGAAGAAATAAACATTAGATTTATCAGAATTAATGAGGGTACCTGAAGCTTCCATAAAAATCTCCAGAATCTTTAAAATAGCTTTAGTCTCTCTCAACGGAGCTTCACAAAATAATAGAATATCATCAACAAACTATTGATGTGTCAAGGGAAGATCTACTCCCCATAGGTGTAGACCTTTAAGCTTCCCTTCTGCACGATGAGCCTTGATTAGCCTCCCTAATCCTTCCGTTGCGATAATAAATAAAAACGGAGATAAATGATCTCCTTGACGAAGGCCTCGAGTGATATTAAATGGTTGAGATGGTACTCCATTGAGTAAAATGGAGAAATTTGGAGAATAAATAAAAGATCGTAGCTATTGAATCCATCTGTCATCAAAGCCAAACGCTCTCAAGACCGCAAGAAAATAATTCCAATTAAGATGATCATATGCTTTAGAAAGGTCTAGTTTGATTAGCATGCCTTTCGTTTTGAGAACCTTCAATGAGTGAATCACCTCCTGAGCCGTCACAATGCCATCTAAGATTTGTCTGCCCTTGACAAAACCTGTTTGTTCAGGAGCAATGAACCTTGGTAGAAGAGGCTTGAGTCTATTAACCATAATTGTTGATAGAATATTATAAATAACATTGCATAGAGCAATTTGTCGAAAGCCCACAAGGGTATTAGAATTTTCCTGTTTAGGAATGAGAGTTACAAAGGTTGCATTCAAAGCCGGATAGACATTCCGATGCCACCTTGATTCCTCAACTATTTCCAGAATATCTTGACCCATGAAAGTCCAAGTGGCTTTAAGAAATTCTGCAGTAAAGCCATCAGGCCCAGGAGCTTTATTCTGGGGCATATGGAACACTACTTCTTCCACTTCTTGTAAGCTAATTTTGCGTAGCAAAGCTAAGTTTTGTTCCCTGGTTACCACAGCCGGGATGTGAGAAGTGATTTTATCAATGGCAGATTTCCGATTTTGAGCAGACTCAGTTAACAATTTTTTAAAATGGTCGACCAATTCCTTTTCCGTGGCCTCATGTTGAAGCAATCGATTACCATTTTGATCTTTCAAAGAAAAAATCCGATTATGTTGCGTTCGTTGTACCATTGTTTTATGGAAGAAATTGGTATTTCTCTCACCTTTCTTTAGCCATTGCACTCGTGATTTCTGCTTCCATAAAATCTCTTCCTGTTTCCTACGTTCTTCTTGCAAACTGAGAGTGTGGCCTTCCTCAATTTCTAGCACTTATGTTCTGCCAAGAACGATCATTTGTTGTTGAATATCTTTCATTTGTTCTTGTAATCGAATCTGATCCTGTTGAATATTGCCGAATTCTTCACGATTCCATCGTTTTATTTTCGATTTTAGTTGCTTTAATTTGAGCTGAAAAGAGTGCATCTTATTTCTTCCGACATGATGATTAGAATTCCACCAATTTTTAGCATTTTCCAAAAATCGGGGATCCCTGAGCCAAAATAATTCAAATCGAAAAGGTCTGTTTTTCGGAGTATCTTTGACATCAATATCTATTCGAATAGGCCAATGGTCTGATCCAAGCATAGGGAAAATTGCTGCCTCATAATAGACATCTAGGCTGACCAAGGCTTCCAAAGCAAGAAAGCAGTCCAATCGTGATCCTACCTGATGTCGTTCTCCACGTCTATTGTTCCAAGTAAATTTCCCATTGACCATAGGAATATCTACTAAACGCAAATCAATGAGAAAATCCCTAAAAAGTTCCATCTTTGGGTATTCTCTTCTTATTCCTCCTTTCTTTTCTGTCAAATTCAAAATCATGTTGAAATCGCCTCCTAGAAGCCAATATTTCTCTTGATGCATATTATGCAGAGTTCGTATACTCTGAAGAAACTCCTCTCTTTCTCCTGGAATTGGAGGACCATAAACAGCCGAGATTAATATCTTTTCTGCAGACCCAATTTGTCGAAAATTACCAGTCAGAATTCTAGGAAGACCTATCCATCCATCTACCACAATTTCTACCGAATTCCATAAGATAGCTAGTCCCCCTGCCGTACCTATGGAATCTATTGCCATAACATCGAAATGAAGTTTGAAAGATTGAATAATCTGTTGGAGCTTCTGACCAGTAACTTTTGTTTCTTGAAGTAACATTACTTGGGGTTTTTCCATTTTCAACCGTTCTCTCAAATATCGTTGCTTGCCTTTGTTGTTAAGGCCTCGTATATTCTAGGAGATTACTTTCATTTCGAAACTTTTGGAAGTTGTTGGAATACCGTTGTTAACGGTATTATCTTTCCTGTATTAATCAACATTTCTCCTACAAGTTGAATTGATTCCTGTAAAGTTCTTCTCCCACGCTTTTTTGATGGCTTAGGTTGCGGATTAACGAATTTCCCACCTGCTTGTTCCATGGCTTGAACTTCTTTATGTGCTTGGGCTGTCAAATAGTGTTCGAATGTTTCTTTATATAATTTCTTTTGATCTTCCGGAATAAACTGGTCATCCAGATTCCTCCAATCATACATAAGACGTTTCAACACTTTTTCCTTAGCACTTAGGTCATCTTTGTTGTGTTCCACATCCATAGTCCAGCATGCTACTGTCGTCAGTCTCACCACTTTCCTGGGTTGCTTTTTGTTTTGTTGCTTGGGTGTTCTGTGTCGCCATCTCATGAGCAAGCTCTGTGCCTTCATCCACAAGTTCCACCAGCGACAAGTCCTCATCCGCCACCATCGACGGTTCACCTTCCTCCTGCAAGATGTCGTAACAGTTAACTATAGATCTCTGAACTGGAGGGTTTTGCAAAGTACCCCGAGTCTGTACAGTAGTAGAAGCTCTGTTGCTGCGTTTTTTACTTGTGACTATGGTAAACCCATCATCTTGCTGGCGACGCTACTCTGGGGAAACAGGGGCTTTCTGTTCAGGTACATTTGAAGGACATGATTTATACAAGTGCTCGTACTCGTGACATCTCCGGCATCTGAACGGGATGTGTTCATAATCAAGAAGCTGAGGCCAGATTTTTTCTTCATATTCTAATTCTATCATTTCAGGCAAAGGTTCAAAGATATTCATATAAACACAAATTCGAGCAAAATATGTATAACGACCACGACGAGTAGTTTCTGCTATCTTAACAAAATTGCCTAGAGAATTGCCTATACCTTCCAAGATGTCCGGGTCCCAGAAATCCATTGGAAGGCCAAATAAGCGAACCCAGAGTGGTGCTGCAAGAAACTGTTCTTGATCTAGGTTATAACATTCCTCCCACTGTCTGAGGAAAAATCTGGCATTACTGTAAAAATAGGGACCTCCCTCAAAAATTCGTTCTTTATCTAAAAGATTAGTAAAAATAACTGTAAAAAAACCTTTAGCCCCAAATTTCAGATCAATATGACCCTTAGGCTGCCATTTTATTTGTATCCATTTTAACAAATCCTTCTCTGTAGGCCATAGGCCAATAAACTTACAGATTAAGGCGTGATTCTTCATATAACTTATGTATTCATCCAACTTAGAGGCTGGAATAACAAACCGTGGTTTCTTCACTACTTGTGGAAAGCATTGCCCCTTCGTTTTTGTCTGCCAGTCTGCCCCCAAAACCAGAGTTACTTGTTGTTGAGAAGTTCCAATTGGTTGTTGCCTGGTTGTTTGGTCTCCACTAGTGACATTGCGGTAGGAGGGATGTACCCCTCCTCTCGAGGAGGCCGCCATCACAAACCAGTTACCAGAGATCTGCAAAAATCCCTTGTTCGATGCGTTAAACCTCTGTTCGCAACTACAAACCCTTACTGTTAGTTTCTTGAAGCGCTCCCATTGAAATTTTAATATATTTATTTTTAAATTCATCGGCAATTTTGTCAAGCAATGGAGCCTTGGTGGTGACGACGCCCCAACGTCACTACCTTAGAAACCCCAAACCCAAAGTTCAACTATGGTTAAAATGATTTTTTTATAAATATTTCCTCAAACCAAAAGTTCAACTAGAGATAAAATGATTTTTTTATAAATATTTCCCCAAGCCAAAACTCCATCGCTAACACTAACATAATAAATATCCACTCACTTCCCATCATTTAATTTACATGACTTAACTAATTTATATTTATAATATAATAAATATAGACTCACTTCCCCGTATTGTCAAAGTCTATTTTGCCTTTATTGATACAAAGATTACGTGTAGGACAAGTCTAACCTTATTGCCAAATAGAGAAACTTGTCAACCTCGTACATAAAGGCAAATCAAATGTTAACACAAATATTACTTGTGGGATAAGTTCAACCTACAATAATAAAATAGAGAAACTGATCAACATCGGATATAAAGGAAAATTAAAATTGGGATAAGTTCAACCTATAATAATAAAATAGAGAAACTAGTCAACATCGGATCTAAAGGAAAATTAAAATTCTTTAATAGTATGGATGAAATTGTTTTTATCGCTTTATTCTTAGAGTGCTATTTTTTTAATAATTTTTAAAATTATTTAAAAAATATAAATATGTATAATATTTATAAAAAATTAAGGTGTTGGAAGTAATATTAAAATAAATTTTGTTATAAAGATTTCAAATTTTGTAATGGAATTTGAATATTCCTACAAAAACACACACATAATATTTAAAATCTTTGTCAAAATAATCATCCAACTACATCAATTTTTAATATGATTAGTAATCACAAATTTCAATCTTATTAATACAATTAAATTAATAATCACAAATTTCAATTCTTAATTTCAACTACACCAATCCTTAATATAATTAGTAATCACAAATTTCAATTCTTAATATCAACTACACCAATCCTTAATATGATTACTAATCACAAATTTCAATTCTTAATATTATTAAATTAATAAGCACAAATTTCAAGCCTAAAATTTTAGAGAAAAACATGCATAAATAGTACACCCTATCACCACTACTTTCGCTAAACAATAAATAAAAACTTAATACAGAAACAAGTAGTTTAGTGCGACTTTTTGAAGGCTTTTACAGTGACTCTTTACGGTGTAATTTCTCTAAATTCCGGCAGGAATTTATTGAAAAGAGAAGTTTGATTGCTAACTTTGCACAATCAAAGTGCCGTAGAGGTTTTTGAGGATGCTGAATCCATATATAGAGTAAAAAAACCAGTTTGAATAACAAAAACTAAGATTTTAACTCAAAAATTTTCTCCAGATTCCAGCACTGAAACCTCAAAAAGTTGCACTAAAGACAACTCCATATGGAAAATGGGAAAATTAGAGAGTGACGTGATATAAGTGGGGTCCACATCAAAGTGAAGAGAAGTAACAGAACGCCAGCGTTCTAAAGATAAGTTCAGAAAATCTCTACATAAAGGTTGATAAGATCCCTCGGAACACATGCGAAGGACGGTCGGGGCTTTTACAGAGCCCCAGTAGAGCTTGCTCTTCCACTGGTTGTACACCAAATTGTTTCTTGAATTGCCGCTGACAGGCAGCTGATATTCTCATTGTGGTTGGCTTCCACATCGATTGTATCAATGGAACTCAATGGTAAGTACTATGCACACCCACTCTGCCTTTTTTTTAACTCTTCTTCTTAGTTATTGTCGTCTGATTATTATTATCTTTGGGGTTTGGGGCTGCAAAGAATTGGGAGATGAGCAGCAGCTGCTGCGCAGCACCGATGAGGACGACCTGGAGGAGGGATTTGTGGGCGATGGTGATCGCCATCCGAAGATAAGAGTCAAAAATCTTTGGAGGAATACGGAGGAGGGGAGTAGCCTTCTGTTGGGCGTGTCGGTGGACATATGGAAGGGAACGGTGGTGGGCGTAATTGGGCCGAGCGGAGGCGGAAAGTCGACATTCCTGAGGGCACTGAACAGGCTCTGGGAACCGCCAGTCGACTCCGTCTTCCTCGACAACGACGACATCTCTAACCTCGACGTGCTCGCCCTCCGCCGCCGTGTGGGCATGCTCTTCCAGACGCCAGCCCTCTTCGAAGGTCGGTAGTAATTTTGATGCACAATTCTTGTTCACATTCATGACTTGCTTCGGCCTAATTTCTTTGATTCACAGGAAGCGTTGCGGATAACATAAGGTACGGCCCGGCACTCCGCGGTGTGAGATTATCGGACGAGAAGGTGGTTGAGTATTTGGGATTGGCGGATTTGGAATCTTCTCTGGCCGCCAGATCCGCCAGCAGTCTGTCTGTGGGGCAGGCGCAGAGGGTTGCCTTGGCCAGGGCTCTCGCCAACGAACCTGAGGTCGGTCTTGCTTTTTCTGAATTTGCTTAATGTTGTGGGAATTGGGGCTTTTTTACGGCGGAGCCGGAAGAGGATTCTGTCATTTTATTCTCTTGTCTAAATTTGACTCTGGTTGTTGTGAGAATTAGGTGCTGCTGCTAGACGAGCCGACGAGCGCCCTTGATCCCATATCCACTGAGCACATCGAGGAGTCGATCGTGAAGCTGAGAAGGGACAAGGGAATGACCATTATCATGGTCTCCCACAGCGTGAAACAGATCCAGAGAATCGCCGACCTCGTCTTTTTGTTGGTCGATGGGCAGATTGTGGAGACTCTGAAACCCAACCAGCTGTGCAATGCAAAGCATCCCACGGCTCTCAGGTTCCTTGAATTGAGCAACTGAATTTCACCATCACAAACATCTCAGTTGAATGAAATTTGATGATGCGAATTGTAAATTTGTAACAATTCAATAAAATTTATTGAAATTTTATGAAAAAAAATCCGTTCAGGTTAATTGTGATCAGTGTCTCATGTGAGAAAGCAATTGCAATTGTTATGCTTTTATGTCAACTTGTTTTTTTTTCTTCGTGAAATTTATTCAAAATTCTAAATTTGAGTTTTGAATTTTTTTGGGTAATATAAGCGTTCTGATATATATATATATATATATATATATATATATATATATATATATATATAATAGTTTTGGGGATTTAATTCTGTGTTATGGGATTTTTATTATTATATTTATTTATATATTCAATAATACATTTTAAACCATTGTTAAATAAAATTTATCCAGACTAATTTTATTTCCATACCTTGCTTCCACCTCTCCCCTTAATATTTTTTCATGGGCAACTAGGCCGGTCTCCATCGCCAAATGAGCTGCACTCTGGGAGCTCACTCACCGTTAAAAAATAGATTGTGACATATTTAACCATGTTTACAATAAATTGATTAATTATTTTATTTATATATTGATTGATTTTGGTTATTTATAAATTCTAAAAATAATTATATTTACTCTACATTATCGTATTTATATATTTATTGATTTTTATTATTTATAAATTCTAAAAATATAATCATATTTACTATACATTGTCTATATTTACTCTACGTTATCGTATTTATATATTTATTGATTTTTATTATTTAGAAATTGTAAAAATATAATCATATTTACTATACATTGTCGTGTTTTATATGAGATATTGTGTACAAGTTTAGATTTGGTTGTGGGGTTAATGTTTAATTAATAAAATATTATTTAAAATTTTAGAAGTTCAGTAAGCTATGTGTTTATTTATTTAATAACAGAGGATGATAATTCAATATTTACACAAATAGATAAGAGTGAGATGAAGTTTATATAGAAGGAAAAAGTATTTACATAAATATATAGTATTTGGATGGAGTCTAGGTAGAAAGTAAAAAAAAATAAAAAAATGGAAAATTATAGTGGAATAAGAGAGTTTACTATTTTCAGATAAAATATTACACTGCAAACTCTATTCAAATTCTATATATCAATCAAGGATGTTACACACATTTCCTGGGATGCGGATGACATCGCGGGTTAAGAGGCCTCCAGGCCTGGCGCAAACACCAAGGAGGTTCACCTGGGGTGGCCACATGGCCCCCCATGGTGTTATTAATGGCAAGTTCATTACTCCCGAACGCTTGTTATTAACTCCTCCTCGCCGTCACTTGAACCGTCCTGCTCGCCGCACCAGACTTCAAATGGAGCACCATTGCTCGTATTCTTCCGATTGCTTCGGCTCTGCTCACCGCCCTTTGTCACCTCTGCGCTCTCATTGCCCGGGCGGCTGTGCAATTGGTGGGGCTCGCATTGATACAGGTCGCAGACGCTCTTTGCAATGTTGTTTGGATATGCTTCCCGGCCATCGTTTCTCAAATAGTAACTTCTGCCCTGTTCTGTTCAATTCTCATACTTCTCCTGTTATTGTTGGTCAAATTAACTCTATTCCTGCAGCTCCTTCTGGTAACTGGTCGGATTCCTCTCGGAATTTCAGTATGCCCAGGCTCAGGCAAAGAATGTCTTGCAGGAAAGGAGCCTCTCGAGGCAGGTCCATGAGTGAGCGACCCTCCAATTCTAATGCAGATTGCTCCATGGAACAAGCTGAAAGGCGTCCCACTCCCCTTTATGTTGATCTTGCTGGCCGTCTCCATGAAAGCGTTGCCCCGGCGCCTCCTCAGCCCTCGCACCCGCCTCGTGCTCCCGCTCTGAATGCTCTGTCGCCTCCCCCGCTTCAAGCTTCCGCCCCCCCTTCTCGCCCTGGCAGTCATTATTTAAGGCAATCAACGCAACACGCTGAGCTGCGTTTCGATTGCGCCTTCGACCGACCCTCCATTACTGCCCTCATCACGATTTCTCTTCGAGAAGAGACCACTCTCCCTCCTGTTCAGCCTCTTAACCCTGTGCACTCCCCTTCCAAGCCTAACTTCGAGCCCCCCTCTGGCCCTGCACCCGGTCCTAGCGCGCACTCCCTCGGAATTCCGCCTGCCTCTGTCACTGCTCATCCGGGACAGGCGCACTTGCAGATGGAAGCTGGCCCGTCAGGAGAAGATGCTGATAAGAACGATGAAGAGGATGCGGAAGAACACTATGGCTGCCGAATCGAGGAAGAGAATCCGGACTCCGACTAATCGCTCCAGGACCAATTCTCAGTATGATTTATGTGCTAGAATTTTTGATAAATTTCTGTTTTCAATGGTCACTCACAGCAGACAAAGCTGCATGTATTTTTTGGCTCTTTTTAGTTTTGTTAATCTGTATGTAAGTGACTTAGCGCCGGTTTCCCAGTTCCTGGGCGGTGGCAACTCTGATAAAAGAGCTGGTTTCCCGTTCATGGGCAGCTCTATAGCTAGACAGACAGTGGACATCAAGCCCGGTCTCAGGCTTCCTCAGCTGAGCCGAGGCAATTTTGTACTTTAATGTTTATAATAGAAATAGCGTAATTTAGAAAAAAAAAAAAAAGGATGTTACACACATATTTTTTCGTAGTTCGTCTCAGAGGAATGATCTTGATCTATTTAATGTGGGTTTTAAGATTTCAACCACACACTAAACTAGGAAAAAATATAGTTCTAGTTACTTCCTATTATGTAGGGACAAACTCCTCAAATAGAGAATTACAACCATAGACAAGTAGGAATTAAATATTTCTAATGCCACTCTTTAATGACTACTTTTCATGATGCTAATTCACAAAGTCTGGTTGTGGTCAAACATAACAAAAAATATGTCGACGTCCATATAAAAGAGCAACCATCCACCGGAATGCATGGGTACCAACCGCTGCAATCGCTAGTCCTGTAGGATGTCCTTCGCATACATGATTATGTCGACCATTATCACTACATATATGTACCTACAAAGCCACCACCATCGGGCGAATTACATGTGCAGAACCTCCAAAACAAAGAGAGATTAGCGCCTTTCTAAGCCAAATATTCGTGTCCAAATAACAATTGCTAACAATTGCGCTAATTGCGCCTTTCTAAGCCAAATATTCGTGTCCAAATAACAATTGCTAACAATTGCGCTAATTGCGCCTTTCAACGTAACTGTCAGATAGAGAAGTGCGTCGACCCTCTTGTGCTCAGACACACCAATATCTGAGACCGTGAGCTAGGCGTTACTGCAGTCCACCTGCTCGACCGAGCACAAAGCTCCTGTGAGCACAAAGCTCCCGTGTACACGTGGCCACAAAGGCACTTTTAGCCACAAAGGTGATCCAACCACAAAGGCTCTATATGTGGTTTCTGGCTCACCACCAACAAGCCACAAAGGCGATTTATGTGGTTTATGGCTCACCACAAACCATCACTTTACAGTGACAAAAGATGGTTTCAGGCTGACCATAAACCATTACAAAGTGGTTTTAAGATCACCACGAACTTTCAAATGCCTTTACAAGGCTTACATTCCATACTTTAACATTTTGGAGTTTCTGGGTACATATAATGACCATTACAAAAACCATCTAGACTTGCTTATAACATGCTAGGGAGTCTATTCCACAAACCACACTAACTCAAACAAACATCTACTTTTTTGTCCACCATAAACGTTGTTGCTGCTTCATTACCTCATCTTCTCCTACATCCTAGGCATCCTTGTCTTTGTCAAATAACTTCTTGGAACTCCATGCTTAACCTGTCATTCGTTAGAGTTGCAAATTCTAACAAAATAACTTTACCTACATTGAGTTAGCTAGGCTCAATAAGGCTCAACAATCTTTAAACATGATTCCAAGAAACTAAATAAAAACTCTTCACATTAATTTCCCTCTCTGCCCAAAGATGATTATTTCCCAAACATACCAGCAACCATTCTAACGATACCTGTGAGAGGTCCACTAATAAATAAACCGGATTTGACGACATTCCAACTGGACTCAATGCAGTGTATTCCAACACTGATGATCCAGGCATAGGCACTCACAGCCACATGAAGAGAACACAATTTTCCCTTCAAAAACAATAATCCAAGACTCCACGGTCCAATCCTCTGTCGTCCACAAATTCACCTGTTCATAGTATCAAGGTTTGGTAACTGCTTCCAAGCATGCCTCCTCATGTTTGCTGACATATTGCAACAACTAAGACCCATTGTCAAGCTAATCTCTTCGCAATTGAACATGCAGATCTGCCTCCATCACACTGAGCACACACTAACTTGATCATCCTCAAAGCAATAACCTTAGATGCCATTTCATTGTCATGTCTTCATCATATCTGGTAGTAAATCATTCCTGCAAATAAATTTGTCTATTGTTGGAATGGCCAATTCCAACGTAGACTCAAACTCATGACACTAGTTGGTCGAACTAAATGTCACAATAAATAACTCAATTCTTTCAACTAGATTTACATTAATGACATGACACTTTATAAAGAATAAAATTTAAACAATGGCAAATAATAATGCAAAGTTCTACGACCCTTCACACAGCACTCTTATGTGCTCTTTCACACAGATTTGCAGATAGAATTGCGCCTGAAGCAACACACACTGCAACAAATCTCCTAGATCACGTACCATTTCCCTCCAACATCTCGACCTACAACAAGTCTCAGCCTCCACACTCAGAGGGACAATCCCCATCCCAGATTTTCCTTTCAAATCGCCATCAATGGAACATGCAGAAACACATTAAGAAATGCCCGAGCAGACTCGTATTCAAAGTCCCTACACATTGTTCCAATTTCCATTCATAGATACAAGAAAACTGAAACATGGACGCATTATTTGCGCAGATCGAGGCAGATCTATTTTCCAACGACGGTCTGCGCTAGGTTGACGCTCTCCTGCAAGCCCTGCAACACTCCACTGCAGGTAGAGACATATGCCATCTCAAAATGAGCTTGCGATGAGATCATCGCATCTCGAGCCTCGGCTATCTGTAAGAAACTCGCATTGTACCTGCTTCCTCCAAACCTTTGTCTCCTACCGAATCCAGAACCCAGAGTAGCTGCAATTTACGACAGTGATAGATTATTCCTTCCAACTCTCCGCTGCCAATATCAACATAGCTGAATTTCACCTTTCTATGGTCGGCCAAATCGCACGCGGATCTCCATTGCTCGGCCTCTTCTAAGCAGGGACTAAGACTCGACACAAAGTCCTTTCCACGTTGCACCGCGTGTGCTCTTTCACATGATACCAACCAGCCAAATCACTTGAGAATCCATGATGAGGAAACCCAGCTTGAGTATCCCCCTCTTCTATTGCTACACAGTCTTGTTCTTGCTCCACATATTCATTGTCACCTCGGTCAGTGTTAGATTTCTCTAGCGCTGCATCCACCAAACCTTCAACTTCTCATGCCTTCACGCTCACCACACGAGCTGCTTCAATCGACGCTGATTGGTATTCCCACGAGAATCCACGATCTACGCAATGGAACAATGGAACAAGCATCAATATAGTCAAGGTCGATATGGTTGTTGCAGGGAAGAAGGGAACTCTGACCCAAATCGCAGCACACAACCGCAGACTCCCCCGAATCTGTGGAGACGACCTCCTATGGTCAGATTAGCGTCCTTTGCAATGGATTTGCACATCACCTGCTCTTCGCTCTAGGCCTGCAACCCGTGCGCCTCTAGTGAACCAAAACTGTGGAATAATAGTGCAGTGCTTCTGTGAATCGTTCCAAGGCCCACGTATATGCTAATATCAACGTGCTTCACCCCAAAGAGTATTGGGATTATGAGTAGCTCATAGATCAGGATGATTATGAAGTAGTCCACAAGATAGGCAGAGGAAAATACAACGAGGTATTTGTAGGGATCAATACCTCGAGCAACGAACACTATATTATCAAGATCTTGAAACCATCCAAGAAGGGAGGGTGGGCCTTTTCAAACTCTGATTTGAGTAGTCGAGTTGCTACCAATCCACCACGCAGATGCAAGAAGCAAACAAGATCTATGATCTTCTAGTTGAGCCACAGATCAGTGGGCATCCGCTTCAATTGTTTTCTGAACCGCACAAAGTCCAGGATCCTTATAAAAGTTCTCCACGCAGCCATTGTAAGGTGTGCTACATGCCAGAACCAATCCACTCAACAGAACATCCACAAATCTCCACAAAAATAAATCCGATCTGATCCATGTCGCAGATCCATGAAAAAACACAGGTACCATGCCTCCTTCGAAACGCAGCGGCCACACCACACCTTTGAACCGCAGCGCCCACAGTCTTCAATCTGCTGCCTGTCGCTCCTCACACAGTGCTCCTCAGGGAGGCAACACTCTTTTTCAGATGGACAAACCCAAAAAATAAATTAAAAACAAAACTCTCTTATTTTCTATTTCCAATTACCCTCAGCCCATGAGGGGCCGAGGCCCAAGCCTTTATGGCTCTGATACCAAGATAAAATATCCCACTGCAAACTCTATTCAAATTCTATATATCAATCAAAGATGTTACACACATATTTATACAGGAAATAGTCTCAAGATAGGAAATCTATCTTGGACGTACAGTAATGTGGTTGAGAGATTCTCTCAACCACACACTAAACTATGAAAGAATATAGTTCTAGTTACTTCCTATTATGTAGGAACAAACTCCTCAAATAGAGAATTACAACCATAGACAAGTAGGAATTAAATATTTCTAACTTTTTCTAATTTATTTTTTGCTTTCAAAATCCTAAAAAGTTAGAAAATGTGAAAGGGAAGATAATAAAATACAAAAGAAAATGAAAATTATAGTGGAATAAGAAAGCTTATCATTTTCTAATTTCATTTTTGCTTTCAAATACCTAAAACACTTAGAAAATAGAAAAAGAAAGAATATGTCAGTGTTAATTACACCGAAGGTGTTATATTGGAAGAATTCCACCAAACCATCGTCAACATTTTCATTTTCTACCGTTCGTTCTGGGCACATTTGTCATTGTTTTAAGCCGTTGATTTTCTGTTACCTTGCCGCGGATGCAGGATGGATGTTTCCATTTCGCTCTTTGTTAACCACGATTAGTATGTTCTGTTACCTTGCCGCGGATGCCGGATGGATGTTTCCATACATTCCTCTTTTTCTAATAATTGCTCAATTCACGAGGACTATGAATTCAGCAGTACTCTGCTGGGTTTGGCCCATGACAAGTGAATAATAGGTCTGATTTGAGTGGAATTCAAGAAAATCGTATCAGCGGTCCTCATCTTCGTGCTTACATCAATCTGTTTATATCAACCAATCCTAACAACAAATTGGGGAAGAAAGGCAGTTCAAATGTGGCACGGTCTATTCTCTGTGTATAATCTTCGTCTCTGGATTTTTTCAGGTAAGATTGGTATTGGTTTGTTTTTTTTTGTTTTGTGTGTTTTTTTTTATCACATTACTTATTTTTATGACGGTGTTTACTGTTTTGCGTGGGCGTTGTAAAGTGGTCTGGTTTGTTGGGCTGTAGGGCCAAGCAAATCATGGAGGCTTGTTGTCAAACCATGATCAGTGGAAATTTTGTGGAGAACTCGAACCAGTTTTTAATAGTTTTTTATTGTTTGTTTTGGCAGATGAACTTTATCCTTCTGAAAGGTTAGTATATTGAAAAAAGAGGAAGTGAAAATTATAACAGGTTTGACTTGTGTGTTCAATTTTAATTCAATGCTGTCGTTGTCTTAATATTTGCCCTTTTTTATGGAAATATATCTTTTCTTCTATTCATAGAATGGCTGGTTGCTCCTCTTTCACAGTCTCCATCTAGGTTTTTGACAAGAGTTCATATATTTCATTAAGAGCTATTGTAAGTATGTAACCAATGCAGAAGCTTCGTCTCTTAATACCCACAAATGGAGCAGAGATGAACAGAACTTAATTTCAATGCAGGCACTAGGTCTAGATTATCATCTCAGTCCCGTTGACGACCTTGGTCTGAGAGGATAGTAGGAGCGAAAGGAAAAATGAAGTAAAATGCTATGTTATGGTGTCTTTTTTGCTGTAATTATTGCCTCTAAAATTACGCTTTTTATTGCTTTCCAGTTTTTGAGAATAAAATGAATTAGCGGTTCCATGATGGAGACTGGGGGCAATTCTCTTCCATCCGGACCGGATGGAGTGAAGAGGAAAGTGGCATATTTTTATGACCCAGAGGTGGGGAATTATTACTATGGACAAGGGCATCCAATGAAGCCTCACCGCATAAGAATGACTCATGCCCTCCTTGTTCAGTATGGTTTGCATAAAGAAATGCAGATTCTTAAGCCCTACCCTGCGAGAGATAGAGATCTCTGCCGTTTCCATGCAGATGACTATGTAGCATTTTTACGAGGAATAAATCCGGAGATCAAGTTAAGGCGTTGAAACGGTTTAATGTTGGGGATGATTGCCCGGTTTTTGATGGCTTGTACCAATACTGTCAAACTTATGCTGCTGGGTCTGTTGGAGGTGCCGTGAAACTCAATCATAAACTCTGTGACATTGCAATTAATTGGGCGGGGGTCTTCATCATGCTAAAAAATGTGAGGCATCAGGATTTTGTTATGTGAATGACATTGTGCTGGCCATTCTGGAGCTCTTGAAATATCATAAGGTGACTTTCTAAAACTTCCTATAATGTAACTTCATTATTTTCAGCAAAATTTCCCATTAAGGATTAAAACTTGCTGACAATCTACTTTAGATTCACCACTTCTTTTTATGGCAATAACATACTTTTTGTTAAACTATTGGGTTATAAATTTGCTAAAAGTTTTGTTTTATAAATATATCAATGTTTCCAGAGCATCACAAACTTCTCAAAGAAGGTATGGTAAGGGTATAAATTCGACAAATACTCTCACCCATTAAGTAATTTTTTTTCTTTATATGATGGTTTTATTTTTAAAACTGCCCTTCACATAAGGTTTAAAATTTATTTTTACCCATCATTTAAATATCATGTATTATATTTGTTCTGCTAATTTTTTGTTGTGAATATAAAAACAATTTTTTCTTGATGTAAGTT
Source organism: Pinus albicaulis (assembly GCA_034641835.2). Classification (NCBI taxonomy): domain Eukaryota; kingdom Viridiplantae; phylum Streptophyta; class Pinopsida; order Pinales; family Pinaceae; genus Pinus; species Pinus albicaulis. The sequence continues at coordinate 212,009,248 of CM076582.1, forward strand.
TTGTGTTCTATCTTATAAAGAATTTTTTTTAGTTCTAGCTTTACCATAAAATACCATCTAAACAATTAAAATCATAGATGAACGTGCTTTATATTATTTCAAAAAGATCAAACATATTCAATGGTGTGCTTTCCTAGTACAAAACTTGCCAATGATTTTGTGCTATTATACAAACCAATGATTTAGTGCAATTATATACATTTTTTTTAATTGGAAAGAGTGTATATATTATATAAATGTGTGCCTGGGAAGTAGACAATTCTCTCATGTTCTTTTTTGTCATCGGATACATATTTCTAAAAAAATTGCACATGCGTTCATGTCATCGACCCTTTTAGGATCACGACAACCTTTGTTCAGAGGCATTGACTGAAGGAGTGAATATCCTACTTGAAAGCAACACATTTATGTTTTTCCCACTTTGATTTCATTTTGTTGTTTTAACGAAATCATTCTTGGGATGTTCAATATACTTGAATTTAAAAAATATATATCACTAGAATGTTCAATATCCTTGGTCTGTCACAAATATAATCTTTTATAGCTATAAAAATTTAGTGAAAACCATATTAAAATTTTGACTGGTACTCTGTAATGAAAACCATTAAAATTTAGACTTTACTGTGTGAAAAGTGTAACTTCTAATGGAAATGAACAAATTTTATACTTTATGAAATTAATTTTAAGAGTTTAAGAATTTCGAATTAGTCTTATAAATTCTATTAATGATGGTGATTGGTTTTTTGTAATGGTGTGCAATTCTGAGAAACATGGAGTACCTTCGAAATAGTTTTAAAAATTCCATTAACGATGGTGATTGGTTTTTTCTAATGATGAGCTGGAGCTGGAGCTGATTCTTTGGAGTGACGGGGTTTTGAATTGTATACTTTTGAATTGCATTTTATTTCGTGTGTCCAGATGGATTTGTTTTATCTCCACCTTTTTTGAATAGCCGAAGTTGTTCAGATTTGTGATGCATTTCATATGGATATATGAATATGTGTAACTCCCCACACAGAAGAAAAATATTTAATAGAGTTATCGAAAATATGTATTCACCAAACAAAATCCCTCATTACGTGGCTTAAATTCCACAATTACTTGCTCCTGTTTATCTAAACTCATAAACATATATTGGGGAGAGGATCTTTTCAGTTCTTCTATACCTTCGGTGTATTCTTGCACCTTTAGGGGCAACTTCTAGTTTGTAATATATTGCTAAAATTAAAAGAGTGACTATTTTTGAGATTTATATATTTTTTAAATATAGCTATATTTATTATAATGAATTTTAGATAAATAAGTTATTAAATTAGAAAAGTATTTAAAATTTAAATTAAAAAAAAATATAAATTTTGAAGAGAGATGATACTCGTGGCTTTTTAATTTCAAATAAATTCAAAAAATAGTGAGCGAAAGGGATTATTCTTAAAAAAATAAAAATATATATATATTTTTTTAGAATTACATATTTTTGAAATTTGAATTTGATCATTATGGTTTAAACTATATTTTTTATAATTATTATTTTATATTTGTATCCAAGTAGAGTGCATTTGAAATGATGAGTCGCATTAGAACCTTCTATTTAATCCGCTTGTCCGTGCGACGTTATCAAGATCAAAGATTTGATATTCACCATTATCTGTGTATTCAAACAAAACATTATCCATCAAGATAGAGATATCGTGCAACAGCTTGCGGCCACACATTAGTATCTTGACAAAAACTTTATTCTAAGAATATCTGTCCAAAGACTTTCTACTGGGCTACGGACAAAAGTGGGCACTTTACCTTCATTTTAAATAAAAGTTTGTCTTTCCTACAGTTGAACGGAGAACCAAGGGGATGTACGCTATCCCGTGTATTGTAAGGCTCACAAGTTTCGGATTCGAACTTTGCCAGTTGGTTTTTTCTGTGCTCTGTAAACGTCTAGACCGAGCAACAGCTAGGGTTTACTCTAGAAAGTCTTCCTCTTTCTCTGCCATGGGCATAATTACTCTCCAAGGATAGTTATTGTCGTTGACGCCTCTACCTTGGCAAATGGTTGGTCTCGCTTTGTTGTTATGGTTTTGGAAGATGTGATGGCGCTTTATCTGCACTACTATTGGGGTCTGAGTTGGAGGAAGATGAAATTTGGAATGTCTGGAAATGTCAAAGGTCCTTAAAAGCCATGAGGAGTGTATAGAGATTCTCTTGCACGAGCATTTGAAAAAAAGGTATATGTAGATGGACAGACAAAAGGGTCATGATCAAGGTAGAAGAATGGAATCAAGGAGTAGGTCATAAGCAAATGATGATGTTATCTTTATTTCTAATTTGTAGAAAGTGAGAAGCTCTCACTACAAAAGTTAGTGAGAGCTTTTCACTTTCGCAGGGTGAAGAAAACATGTAGTGTAGGGTTTTTGTTGAGTTGTTTTTTGATCTCTGAGGAGACTAAGGTTGTTAAGAAAAGGGATCTAGATGCAGTTGCAATAGTCAAAGAAAAATTTCGTAGGTGAAGGAAGACTTGATGCTTGCGGGCCCAAGAAGGAAGGTTTGAATATATGCTAGCGTTTGATATTTCAGTTGATTTTTCCTTGGTTCTATTTGAGGTTGGTCTCATTGGTAGGTTTTTGGACAATAGATTTAACAAGAAAAGTTTGGGAGAATGGTTGGGCAAATTTTGGGTCCTTAGATTGGGTTATTTGTCATCTTTTCACATTCTTCTAAAGAGCTAGATTCTATTTAGATTTTGTTAAAAAATGGACGCAGATACAATCTTGAAGGGTTTGTGGCTATGTAGGGGAGTCAAGGCTTGTTCTAAGATGCTTATACCCTGGCTTCGATCCACGATACAAAGTCATTCTAATTCGACATGTTTGACTTCTTTTTCTAGGTTTTTTGCCACAATTCTCGTATGTTAAGGACCTAAGGGATATTGGGAATTTAGTTGGAAGAACCTTATTTGTTCACGAAGCACAATTTATTCAAAAAGACTAGCAACGGTAGCTCAAGTGCTTGTCGAAGTTGATATTTACAAATGTCTGGTAGCATAATTATTTTTAAAATGGGGGGATTATACTTTTGTGCAACCCTTGGACTATTGGAGTGTTCCTTTCCGATGTGAGTGTAAAAATTTGAGGCACATCATGCATGATTACTCTTGTGGGAGTTTCTTTTCGGAAAAAGTGGACCGAAATGTGAATTCGAAGAAAGTTGAAGAATTGGTAGAAAGTTTGGACTTGATGAAAGTTAGAATCTCTTAGGCGATTGGAATTTTTTTATTCAAATGAAGCTCAAGATAATGTTTTTTGGGAGCATAGCCTTTAGGGCTCATTGAATATGCCCCTTGTCGACCCAAATGTCATTTCTAATGATAAACCTCTACATACTTTAGAAGTAGCTCAAAATGATAAGGTGGAAGGTGTTGGGTGCAGTACAGGGTCTATAAATGTACCAACATTTAATTTGTCAATTCGGATAGTTCGTGAACTTCGATACGTAGCACTGGAAATGCCAGAGAAAGCCCCCAACAACCTGCGAATGAAATTCTAGTCTATCTTGTGCATTAATCTCGACAATAAATGAAATCCAGCACTAAAAGAGAATTCGAGAATACACCAATCCAAACAATTAAATCATGTGGGAAATAAAAGGCAATCTTGTACTATTAATGCGGAAGGAAATTATGAGCAAACAAAAAGGAAATCATAACTGGAAACCAAGCAGTGTTGACACAATATCAAAAGACTGTAAATGTTGGAATAAACTCAAAAGCAATTCAAAATCATTCTTCCTATACTACTTCTGCTTACACTAATTCTATATGAAATTAACTTGAAAGCATCAACAACATAACAAGTAAATTTATTGTGTAAATAAACTTATAGATAAATTGAGTCAATATGAATCTCTGGTCTTCCTTGTCCCCATAGATTAATCTTGTAAAATTGTCCAAAAGCTTAAAGGTAATTACATTGAAAAACAAACATTATCGATTTCAAGCATAAAACAATTCCCTTTTTATAAATATTGGCTCTTAAGACCATAAGAACTCAAATCGATCTCAGGTTCTGGAATATAAATTAGATGGGTCTGGATCAATTCAAGGAATTAAGTTACAACTCTGGAGGGACGCAATTCTTATTCCATATAGATGAATATTTCGAAGTGTAGGAACAATTCCTTAATGCAACAAATCAATTAATTTCGCAATTCAAAGGAAAATGTTGTAGAAATTTAAATAAAATTAACTTAAGGAAGGAAAGAGACTATAAATGATTAAATAAACTTCAAAGAGTAAATGATAATTTAAATGCTAATTAATTTTAGAAATGGAGAGCAGCGTCGCGTTGGTTTGGCGGCCAACCCAACCAACTCGCACCTTCTATGAGCAACCTGGGTTACACGTCATAAATTAAAATCATTAGATGCAGCAATTAAATGAACAGAGCATGGATGAAAATACTTTAATTAATTTATGAAAACACAGTCTTTTACATCAGGCAAAGAACACTCTTAGCTCCAGCGAGACGAGGAGCAATCCATAGGTTATGAGCTTTGTGAGGCTACATTGGGACAACTCCTCTTCCCTTATGCACATTCCTTTCGTGCACATTGTCTTGCTCCTTTGATTGATTTCTTACTTCCATGTCTGTCTAATTAATTAATTGCTTGTTTACTCTAGGCAATATATATATATATATATATATATCGAATTACAATTTGGGGCTTTCAATCAACCAATCAAAATACAAGAGGAGAAGATTATGAATCTTAACAATTTGCCAGAAATAAAATTGGTTTTGCAAACTGAATGTCAAAATCTGCTAGATCGTTCCTCTGACGCTATGGGTGGACAACTACCTTCACAAATCGCGGCTCTCATTTGATTTGGACCTTCATCGCATGACAATATCATCTTGAGGAATTTTTTTTTGGGGATGAGACAACAGAATGCACATATGCCAGAAGAGTACACGTGTAATACCTCTACCAAGCGATAATTACAATGGATCGAGGAGTTTCATTTCTGCATCTAGGAAGTGCTCTAATTCCAGAAATAGTCGGAAATCATCAAATCAGTTTATTGACTTTGAGATGTCATCCACGAGAAATGGTATACCCTTGCTGGTTTTCTCCACTGTAGGACCCATTGTAGTCACAATATTTCTATTCTTGCACTTGTACTTCATTTTCATGAAAATATCTATTGAAGGAAGAAGATTTAATTCTTTATCAGTCGGTGTAATTGCACTGCCAGATTGAGTTCCAGGGTGTAGCCAATTTATTTAACGGCTCAGATCGAAATTCGTTACAGCATTCAAACCTTGGTATTCTATGACGTCCATATCATAAGTTGATGCTACTTCTTCCTCCTCAGTGAACCCACGTACTTTTCCATATTTTGGAGTCCAAAGCATTGCCCTTTGAAGAAGAGAATGGCCTTCAACATCACGACCACCATGGCCATCACGAGGACGGTTATTATAACCACGATGTCTTTCTGGATGAAACTGTGGGCTATGAGTTCAACTCTGTATTTAATTCTGAAACAATTTGAAGTTGGAGTGTGTCTGCTAGCCTTTCCAGGAGGGCAATGTCGACATTTCTGCTCTGGTGTAGGAATCTATTTCTACTCTAGTGCAGGGACGTCCAAAGCATAATTGAACCAGTTTTAAACCTGCAACATACAAACCTTAATTAATAATGTTTTAATTATGTTATAACAAGGAAGGTAATCAAATACTCGCAACAATAATCATCAGCAACATGAGATATTTTGAGTAAAAATAAGACAAATTGGAAGCCCAACATCCCCCCATGTTGACCATCTTGCATGTCCTCTTGCAAGGAAATTTGATACTGTCACTTCCTCGCAAAAAAACTAAAATTAAAAACATTTATAGGCATTCATAATATTTTCCCTGCAATTCTTTGTGATCACATTTATTGCACTAGATAAAGCTTGCTCTAAAAACAGAGTGTCTATTGTACTCTTTATTTACTTAGATTGATTTCAAGAAAATCTAAAACAAAAGTTGCCATGGAAAAACTAAATTGCAAGGCCCATGGTTTTATTACTTGAATAAAATAGCCAAATTTTTAAAATTTCCAAAAGAATATCTCAAAGGCATCCCTGATCAGAAGTTTTACTGTAACATCCTCATTGTAAACATGAGTGACATGATTTTTAAAAACCATAGTGTTAAAATTGGACATAGCAATGCCTTTCCACAATGATAATTTTACCATTATCCATGTATATTTGAAGCTCCTCTTGTGAGGGCACAATGAGCTACTTGCACTAAGGGTGCCACACTCATAAGAATCATTCTAAAAAGATAGAACTCCATGTAGAAATTTGTTGAATAATGATTAATTATCCACCGAGACTATCCTGATCACATACAATTCGAATTTATATGCAACACATAATCTCTTCCACTCAGATCATCAAACATGTGGAATTAAAATCAAGCGATAACACATCAAATCATCATACACATTAACACAGTATGTATGGGGAAAGCTTATAGCTGAAAACCCCGCAGCTATTGTGTATATTATAATGGAGAAATCATGTAACAAAACCAGTACAATACTCCTCACAAGTACTCAGTACTTTCTCATAAAGTTACACACAATCTAGCTCAGTTTTGAACAGGTTACTGGTTCAAAACTCCCCGCCAATTGCCTTGCCTCTTTTGCGCAATCCAGCCCTGTCTATATAAGGTGTTTAAGTTCGAATCTCCTTTGGGCTTGACAAGAATCATCATGGGAAATTCCTCCAAGTGTGGTGCAAATCTCATGTACGATGTCGCCACCGATAGCTAACTCCACCCTTTCATCTACCTCTTCACTCGGTCTCCACTGACCCGATCATGCACCGTAGTGAACTCGATGTGTTCTCGAAGTTGGATAATGAGTTGGGAGCTAATTAATGAATTAAATAATATTTAATTCACTCCACTCATAACTAATTGATTAGCTAGTTAAACTAATCTCAACTAGTTCAAATAAAATAAACAGAACACAACTCCACTAACTGTCTCATTAACTCCACCAAACTTCTGCCACTGAAGTCCTAACTGAAGTCAACCATGCATGATTCCATCAAACCCTGGGAATAGCGTAATTCCTCTGTTAGATGCATGAGCCACTTCCAAGGCTCGAACTGAAGTGCTCCAAGAGAGTAAACTGTTGTTTAGAGTCCAAATATTATTAAGGGTAAATAATATTTGACTTCCCTATTTTTAGGATAGGCAGTCTAAAAATAGACTTCGACCTATCGACCTATAGGTCACAAAATAGAGTCCCATCTATTTTTACCAACATGACCAATACTCCAAGAATAACATACTGCAACCCCTGGACCATGCTCCATATGTCTAAAAATAGACATAGTCTAAAAATAGACTTTGTGCCAGAATTTTCCTGCGGGCCCACTTAGTGAAGGCGACTTCATTTCACTAAGCTCCATCATCTTGCTGCATTTTCAACACTCCCTCTCAGCAAGATATGGATTATCTGCAACCCCTATCCTGCCTCTGTGGAATTCGAACTTGCTCCCGGTGAGCGCCTTCGTCAGGATGTCGGCATCCTGATCCTCCGTGGGAACATATGAAAGCATCATGATTCTCCGCTGAACACAATCTCTGATATGATGGTACATGATGTCGATGTGTTTGGACCTATCATGAAATACTGGATTAGCCGAGAGTTTAATGCAACTCTGGTTATCACAGTAGATCACTGTAGGCTCCAAATGCAACCTGAACAATCCTGCGAGGATCTTCCTCATCCAAATAGCCTCGCGTGCAGCCAAGCTAGCTGCCATGTACTCGGCCTCTGCTGAACTGAGTGCCACGGATCTCTGCTTCCTGCTGTACCAGGAAACTGCTGTCGACCCAATGCTGAAAACTCCTCCATAAGTGCTCTTCCGGTCCGTTGGACTCCCTGCCCAATCTGCATCAGTGAAGCCAGAAAGCTTCGCTCCATCCTCCTGTCTGTACCATAGACCATATCCCGATGTGCCTCTAATATAGAGCAATACATGCTTGCCTGCCTTCCAAAAGAGCTTGGTAGGCTTAACCATAGCTTGCGAAAGCTGGTTAACTGCATAGCATATATCGGGTCGTGTATTGACCAGACACATAAGCGACCCCACCAACTGTCGATAGACAGTGGCATCCACTACCTCCGCTGAAGTAGCATCCTCCTTCCTCCAACCACCAGGAAGAGGAGTGTCAACAGGCTTGCAGCCTTGCATGTTGAACCTCTCCAGAATCTCCCGGGCATACTTGCCCCGAGAAACAAACAGTCCTCCGCTGCGCTGCCAAATCTCCAATCCCAGGAAATAATGAAGGATGCCCAAGTCCTTCATCTCAAACTCTTGTGCAAGATCCTCCTTGCATGAAAGTATCAACTGCTCATCGCCAGTCAAAATCAGATCATCTACATACAGTACGATGATCAACAGCTTCCCCTCCACCACAATCTGGTACAGGTTTGGATCCGCCTCACTCTTGGAGAATACAAGCCCGGTGAAGTAGCTGTCTATCCGAGTGTACCAAGCACGAGGTGCTTGCTTCAGCCCATACAGTGCTCTCTTGAGTCGGCACACATGCGACTCACTGCTGAAGATCTCAAAACCTTTAGGCTGCTCTATGTACACTTCTTCCTCAATAACTCCATTGAGGAACGCAGTCTTCACATCCATCTGATGAATGTGCCACCCCATCTGCGCTGAGAGAGCAAGGATCGTCCGTATGGAAGAGTACCTTGCGATAGGTGCAAAAGTCTCCTCATAGTCAATCCCCTCGATCTGTGAGAAGCCACGGGCGACAAATCTCGCCTTGTACTTCTCCACACTCCCGTCACCCGCCTGCTTCACCTTGTAGATCCATCGCGAACCTACCACTGATTTCCCAACCGGTCTTGGGACAATCTCCCATGCACTGTTCCTGATGATCGAATCATATTCTTCGATCATTGCATCAACCCATGCGGGTTCCTCCACAGCTTCCTCAAAAGAGGATGGCTCTGTCACAACACATTGACTCATAAGAGCCATGTATCCAGTGTACCGATCCGGTGACTGTCTCTGTCTGCGCTGTGCTGTAGGTGGTCCTACAACCTTCTTTGCATCCCGAGCCAGTCGCTCAGCTTCTGTAGTGCGCATGCGCCCTCTGATGGTTGGCGCTGCATGGGTGGTTTCTTCCACCTCCTGAACCTCCTCTTGTGGCTGATCCACATCCCGAAGCTCCTCCTTAGGAACTAACAGCTCCTCATCTGCATGCAAGTGTAGCTCCCTCTCAAGCGAACACTGCATGGCTTTCTCCTCCTGAAACTTGATATCCCGTCGCACAACAGTCTTGCGACTGTCTGACAAATACACCCGATAGTTGTGAGGTGTATCAATGTACCCCACAAATATTCCAACCTCTGCGGTCGGATCCAGCTTCTTTCTGGCATCCTTCGTCACATGCATGTAGACAAGTGAGCCAAAAATTCTCAGATGAGAAATATCAGGCCTCTTGCCAGAAAACACCTCCTCCGGTGTACTCATGCCAAGAACCTTGTGAGGACAACGGTTCTGCACATACACTGCTGTATTGCATGCCTCAGCCCACAAGTGAAGGGGTAGGCCCCGATCATGCAACATCGCTCGTGCAGCACCCACGATCGTTCTGTTCTTCCGCTCAGCCACCCCGTTCTGCTGTGGGTTATGGGGTGCGATGAGCTCTCTCCGAATCCCTTCTGCGCTGCAGAACTCCTTGAATTCAGCCGAGATGAATTCACCACCGTTATCACTCCTTAGAGAAATCACCTTCTTCCCCGACTCCTTCTCGACTAGTGCTTTAAACTCACATAACTTCGCGAATGTATCGCTCTTCTTCTGCATGAAGAAGATCCAACACTTTCGAGAGAAATCATCAACAAAGATCACATAATACTTGTGCTTTGCTGTCGAAGCAACTGAGAAAGGACCACACACGTCTGTGTGAACTCTCTCAAGGATTGTCGTGGCGTGACTATCCTTCTCGTGAAAGGTGGCTTTCACATACTTCCCTAAAGTACACCCCTTGCACTGATCTGACTGCGCAAGAGTGCCCTTAGGAAGCCCAATAGAAATCTGCTGCAGAATCTTCAAAGCTCCATGGTGAAGGTGGCCCAATCTCCTGTGCCACAGTTCACCCTCATCATCCCGGCTCACCACTTCTCTCGCCTTGCATGCCATAGCTGCGCAGCCATCTACCTGCAACTGATAAAGGTTCTTGGTTCGAACCCCTATCTTCCGGGTCTCTCCAGTAGTCTTACTGCGCAGGAAGGCTTTTCCTTCGCTGAAGACCACATCATACCCCTTATCCTCCAACATCGCTACTAAAATCAGGTTCTTCTTCAATCCAGGTACATGCATGACATCCTTCAATACAAAGGGCTTACCAGACTCCCTCCGAAAGGATATGGTACCGATACCAGTCGCACTGTATCTACCATCATCGCCCATCTCGATGTGCACACCCAAATATTTGTCCTCCAGATCTGAGAACAAATCCCGATCTCCCATCATATGAAATGACGCACCGTTGTCCAAGAACCATACCGATCCCAACACACTTGAAACCAAGCATGCGATCAGTGAAAAGTCAAGCTCGAACTGTGAAGCCAAAGCTTCTCCATCTGCAGATCTTCCTGCTTGCTTGTTCTTCTTCTTCTTTGGACAATTGGTAGCATAATGTTCGTGATCATGGCAGTGAAAACACTTCACTTTCGCCATATCCTGCTTCTTGCCCTTTGCACCGGAATGAGAAGTCTTCTTACCCTTCCCCTTCTTTGCTTTGGCAACCAAAGCGCAGTTTTCTTCATCAGCTCCCTTTGATGATGATCCATCTCGAGTAGTCCTCCTTATCTCCTCCTGCATGAGATCCGCCCAAAGGCGCTCCCATCCCGGTAGCTTCTCCCGACCATTGACACTATCTTGATATGAGTGCCAAGCCTTCGGAAGACCAAGGAGAGCTAGGTCGACCATGTCCTCGTCTTCGACAGTCACCCCCACACTTCCCAGCTCATCTCTGCACTGAGTGAACTTTGTGAGGTATTTGGCGATACTGTCGCCCTTCTCCATCTTGATGTTCTTGAGCTTATCTTTGAGCGCCAGCTTCCTTTGGTCGCTCTTACTATGGAATAGATCCGTCAAAGCTTTCCACATTAAATATGGAGTAGCCTTTCCATGCAGGCTAGATACAATATGATCCTTGACGCTCTCCAACAAGATCCTTCGACACTTCGCTATCTTCTTTTGCCATGCTTCGACTTCAGCAGGATCAGTGGGCTTTTGGACATCCGTATCTACGAACTCTTTCAGACCATTATCTTCTAATACTTCTTCCATGCGATCCTTCCATGCAACATAATTCGAACTACCTTCAAGAGCATATTTGAGTCGCAAACCGTTGAAAGACATTTTCAACACTGGCACCAAGAAAACAAAACTGCTGCAAAATTTCGAATTCCACCTCAAAGCTCAACCGCTCTAGATCTGTGAGAACAAATTATTTCTAGCATAGAGATCGACTGCAAGGGGCATTTACCAGACCTTTCACTTTCCGAAGAAATATGAATCCGGAGGCTACCTGGCCCGCATGCAGACTTTGTCTACCGAAATAAGTTTGTAATCACTGTGATGATCAATATTTGCTTCAATAGCTCCGATACCATGTAGAAATTTGCTGAATAATGATTAATTATCCACCGAGACTATCCTGGTCACATACTATTTGAACTTCATACACAACACATAATCTCTTCCACTCAACTCAACTCAGATCATCACACATGCGGAAATAAAATCAAGCGATAACACATCAAATCATCATACACATTAACAAAGTATGTATGGGGAAAGCTTATAGCTGAAAACCCCACAGCTATTGTGTATATTATAATGGAGAAATCAAGTAACAAACTCAGTACAATACTCCTCACAAGTACTCAGTACTTTCTCATACAGTTACCCACAATCTAGCTCAGTTTTGAACAGGTTACTGGTTCAAAACTCACCACCAATTGCCTTTCCTCTATTGCGCAATCCAGGCCTGTCTATATAGAGATCCAAGGTTCGAATCTCCTTGGCTTGACAGCGCAATCATCATGGGAAATTCCTCCAAGTGTGGTGCAAATCTCATGCACAACTGATGTCGCCACCGATAGCTAACTCCACCCTTTCATCTACCTCTTTCACTGGTCTCCACTGAACTGTCCATGCACTGTAGTGAACTGATGTGTTCTTGAGTTGAATAATGAGTTACTAATTAATGAATTAAATAATATTTAATTCACTCCACTCATAACTAATTGATTAGCTAATTAAACTAATCTCAACCAGTTCAACTAAAATAAACAAAACACAACTCCACTAGCTGTCTCATTAACTCCTCCAAACTTCTGCCACTGAAGTCCAACTGAAGTCAACCATGCATGATGCCATCAAACCCTTGGGAACCACGTGATTCCTCTGTCAGATGCATGAGCCACTTCTGTAGCTCGAACTGAAGTGCTCCAAGAGAGTAAATTGTTGTTTAGAGTCCAAATATTATTAAGGGTAAATAATATTTGACTTCCCTATTTTTAGGAGAGGCAGTCTAAAAATAGACTTCGACCTCTTCGACCTATAGGTCACAAAAATAGAGTCCCATCTATTTTTACCAACATGACCAATGCTCCAAGAATCTCATACTAGAATCCCCCTGAACCATGCTCCATATGTCTAAAAATAGACATAGTCTAAAAATAGACTTTGCGCCAGAATTTTCCTGCGGGCCCACTTAGTGAAGGCGACTTCATTTCACTAAGCTCCATCATCTTGCTGCATTTTCAACACTCCAAGGTATAACAACAGAAGGATTTTAAATCCATTCTCAAAGAGATTGATAGTGAGTTCAGGGAAAGGCAAAAACAACCAAGTAAATAATAGTATAAAATTAACTTTAGTACCATAGGCATGGCCCTGTTGCTAGTAGGCATCCATAGCCTCGACATGGATACCTTTTAACCTCATGAATTGCTTTCATCCCACTTATTTAGATATATATTCAGTCATTTAAGAGCATTTACTTTTTCTTGTTTTATAAGTTAATTGAAGGTCGTTGTCCTGGCTTGGTAACTAGCTAACGACAGTGCCATTCACGAGAACTAACAATAATGAACAAGCCGGCTCGTGATGAGACCTCTTGTCTTCTAGCTTTTCAATTGAAAACCATTACCCTAGCTTGGTGACCAGTGTGGTAATTTCATTATCTTTAGGACCCATGATCATAGTAGTTCGGCTCGCAATGATACCTCCTATCCCTCAATTAATTTATTTATGTTTTTTTAGAAAAAATCTGATTATAATTAACCTTAGATGGGTTACTTAGTAGGTGGGGAAGAAAATCTATTCCTTAAGAGTGTATGATCTAAAATGACTGTATTAGTTTTGCTGTGCTAAGCGTATTTTCAGTTTATAAACATGTGCATAATCAATTCATTAGTTTGCTTAAGGATTGAGGTGTTTGTCCATGAATTGTAGATGATTTTAGGTGAATTAGAAGCATAAAACAAGCTTAAATAACACTAAATAGCAGTGTAAAATAGAGAAATAAGTCACCACATGAAGTTTACACAGCAGACATGATGAAGTAGTTCACCCCTCCTGGGCTACATCTGCTGGTCCAGCTCCCAATGGCATGTCCATATTTCATTATGCTCAACATTTTGCAAATACATGTAGTTACAGTGCTCTACTGGTTGTTTTCTATGCACCAATGGCTCCAGAATTCTCCAATTAGTCAAAAATGACTCTTCATTCACTCTGAATGGGAGAAAATTGGGTCTCCTACTCTTTTTCCGAGTTACACCTAGAAAAGCTCCACTAAAAGTGGAGAAATCCACTTAACTGGAGTTAAAATAGCTTCTCCACTAAAAATGGAGCGCTTTTCCAAACTATCTATTGTTTTAAACTGCAACATTAAATTTAGCGGTTGGGCACATGACCCCCAAACCCCGTGGTTAACAACCGTCGGAAGTTGGGCAGAACCCACGTTCTAAACCAGAGTTTAAAATTTGAATCGTGGTATATCTATTGGAGTTTGTGATAACTGCGCAGAGGAAAACGATTAACTGTGCCATGTGATAACATACGCAAATATGCTAGCAGTTAGCCATCGGTTAATGTTATCCATGGAGTTTTCGTTGCCATCACTATGTGTCCACCATGGCAGGGACCGCTGGCAGTCCCCAACTCCCACATATAATTTCATTACAACATATTACAAAGTCGAATCCTATAGTGGTTAAGTAACATCATGCAGAGCGGGTGGTATGTCATGTGCTTGCTGGGCAAGAGGTCCTGCGGTCGATTCTTGCAGACTCCACAAAAATTTAATACTCCATTACAGGGACACGTGGTGGCCTCAGGGTTGGCCACGTGGCACCCTGTGATTGGCCCTCCGAACCGTACTTTCAACGAATAAAATTGAGACATTCGTCAAACCCTAATTGGTTCCGAGGAAAGGAATATTCCTCAGAATATTCTCTTTTGCTGATTGTGCATAAATTTTTGCTAACTGTGCATCCAGTCAAACCTGGTCAAACTGTCGCAATTTTCCCTGTTTGGCATTTCGATCAGAATGCGATATATCCCTTATACGACATCTATTTTTCGAACCGTTCATGGTGCTGGAATCATGAAGACGAGATCTACGCAACCATCTTGGGTTCAACCCAATCCCGCAACTTTGAATTTTGAGCAAAATTTATGAACTCCTGATCACTCCTCCCAATTGGGAAGCTTTTGGACCCCAAAAGACTTTATTACCTGTTCAGTAGATGAGGGTACAACTCCCTCACCTTTCCAACCTCCATCCATTTTTCCTTATTTGGTTTAGTGCCTTTGAGCCAAACTCGAAGGTAGTCAACACTTCCCCTCTTGGATGCTCTTGTCCTCCTGTCAAAAATTGTATCTTCTTTGAGCTCATCCAGAAATTCTGGCGAGAAATATTCAATAGAAGGTAGCTGAACATCACTTCCTTGATCATCGATCAAAGGTGGCTCATAAAATCGTAAGTTTTCAACGTTAACAACTGAATACATTTGCATATAAGAAGGCAAGTCAAGTTTGAATGCATTATTACCAACTTGCTTTATGATCTTGAATGGACCATAGCAAATGGGTTTGAACTTTTTACCTTCCCCTTGCATCCTTTCTTTGTTAATGTTCAACCATACCTCATCTCCCTCTTCAAAATTGTGATCAACTCTATGTTTTTCATGCCTCTCTTTGTATTTTCTTTGACTTTTCTCAAGTTGTTCTTGAACTTGTTGATGTATAATCTGAATTTTCTCAATGAACTTTCAAGCCTTATCAATGTTACTATGGCCATCAATTGCAACGTCCTTCCCAAAGATGAAGTCTAATGGTGATTTTTGCAAATACCCAAAGCATACTTCAAAATGTGATGTTTGTGTAGAAGAGTGCTTTGCCCGATTGTAAGCGTGTTGAATGTAATACAGTTGTTCATCCCACAACTTAGGATGTTTGCTACAATATCCTCTCAATATATGCACAACGGTTCTGCTCACCACCTCGGTTTGTCCATCTATTTGTGTATGAAAAGCGGTACTCTTTTTCAACTTTGTGTCCATCATTCTCCATAGATTTGACTAAAAATCCCAATGAACTTGGAATCCCTGTCACTAACAATAGAAGTTGGCAATCCAAAATGAACCAAAACATGTTGAAAATAAAGTTCAACAGTTTTTTCAACGATAATGGTTTTCTTACATGGCATAAGTATACACATTTTACTGAATCTATCCACAACTACATAAAGATAATCATGTTGTTTTCTTGACATAGGTAGACCTCCAACAAAATCCACGGAGACACTCTCCCACGGCCTTGAGGGTACCGGTAGTGGCATGTACAACCCAAGCTTCCTATTACTAGGCCTAATTGTTGCACACATAGAACAACCTCTTGTAAAATGTGACACACTATCTATCATGTGAGGCCAATAGAAATACCTTTGTAGATGTGCCACTATTTTGCTTACCCCAAAGTGTCCAGCAGTAAGAGATGAATGAGCTTCTCTCATGACACTTAGCCTCTCTCCCTGTGGAATACATAGCTTGCCCAAATGAAACAACAAATTGTTATGCATTTGATAATATTTTTCTTCAACTTGATTCCCTTCACTCAAACTAGCATACACATCTTGAAAATCAATGTCATGTGCATATTGTTCTATGTAACTCTCATGTACAACAGAATCATTTTTGAGTAAAGTAGATGCAGTAATTATTGGTCTTGAAAGCATATCTACAATTTTATTGAAAATACCTTTATTGTACCTTATAACCAAGTGAAACTGTTGAAGAAATCCCGGCCACCTGAAATGTCTTGATTGCTGCAATTTTGTTTGTGAATGCAAATACTGTAATGGTTGGTGATTGGTATGTACAATAGTCTCTTTACCCATCAAGTAGTGTTTCCACTTCTTGACACTTTTTACCAACACATATATTTCTTTGTCATATGTAGGATAATTAGTCACAGCACCATTAATTTTTTTAGAATGAAAAGTGATAGGCTTACCATGCTGCAAAAGAACTGCGCCGATGACATAATCACTAGCATCGATTTGAATCTCGAATGGATGTCTCAAATTTGGTAATGCAAGCACTGGATCCGAACTGATATTATCTTTTAAAGCTTTGAAATATTGTTATTGTTTGCCTCCCCATTGGAAGCATTTCTTCACACTTGTCACTGCATGCATAGGAGCTTCGACGGAAGAAAAGTTAGCAATAAACTTTCTCCAATATTGAGTTGCACCTAAGAAACATCTTACCTCGATTACTGTTTTGGGTGTGGGCTAATTCACAATGGATTCAATTTTATAAGGATTAATCTTCAATTCTCCTCCTCTTACAATGTCCCAAATAGACCAAAGAAATATTTCCAAACTCACACTTTGACATCTTATAAAGAAACAATTTCTCTTTCTTCAAAATATCAAGCACTCTATTCACATGCAAGACATGTTCTTCTCTTGTTTTTTCGAAAATCAATATGTCATCTAAGTACAAAATCACAAATTTATCAAGGAATAGATGTAAAACACTATCCATAACATGCATGAAAGTTTCTGGTGCATTACACAAACCAAATGGCATAACCAGCCACTCAAAGAGTCCTTGTTTGGTTTTGAATGCAGTTTTCCATATATCACTTTCTACAACTCTTACTTGATGATATCCACTTCGTAAATCTAACTTAGTGAAAAACTTTTATTCTTTCAGCTTATCAAACAAATCATCTATTCTTGGGAGTGGGTAACGATTTTTTACTGTAATCTTGTTTAAATCTCGAAAATCTACACACATACACCAAGTCCCATCTTTCTTTAGTATCAAGGCTATGGGTGAACAACATGGCGAGGTGCTTGGCCTTATGATTCCTTTGTCCAACATCTCTTTGATTTGCCTCTTTATTTCAACATTCTCCATTATCGACATGTGATACATACCGATGTTTGGAAGAGGACAATTTTGTTGCAACTGAATCTCATGTTGAATCTTTCTTTTTATAGGCAATCTTGTTGGCTCCTTAAACATCTCATGATGTGCATTAACTACATCATATAAATATGATTTCAAATTAGGATCACATATCTCAAATGATTCATAATTAACATCATATTTAGGCTTAATCATAAGAAGAACTAAATTCTTACTTGAATTTACCGGCGTTTTTACTTGTCCAGCATTTATCATAGCAATGTTTGTCTTCTTGCGATGTGATATAACAATGAACTCCTTTCCATATTTGAATAAATTATACTTGTTATCATGGTGATAGAATATCGCTTTCGTGTCATACAATTAAGGACTCCCCAACACAATACCTGTTATGTCAAGCATAACCACATTTAATTCAACTGTGTCAACAAAATTTGCAGTGATTACAAACCGCAATATAAATTTCTTTGAAACCTGTAAATTTGCATCCTTACAAATCCAACCTAATGGATATGGTTTTGGATGTGGTATGGTCTCAAGGTTAAGTTTCTTGACCAAGTCTTCAGAGATTAAGTTTGCTTGTGACCCACTGTCAAACAATATGTCAATCTTCGTATGCTTGGATATGAACCTCACATGAAATAATTCTATTCTTTCTTCTTTATTTGGAGTATGAATGTGATAGTTTTATGTACTTGTACTGGGTTTGGTTTCAATTTATTTTCGCTTCATGTTCTTCAATCCTATGGTTGTAATCTTAGATTCAGCATCTGAATCAGATCCTAAATCATGTTGAGTTGTAGAAGCAATTTTCTGTTTCCCTTTGTTATTTGGTTTCTTTGGCCTCATTTTAGGATGTAATTTCCAACAATGAGTTTCATCATGGCCTTCTTTTGAAGTTTTTTTACAAACCATGCTTTCTCCCTCTTTCTTAACAGATGCATTCTTTTTGTTTTTACCTTTTGAGTTATTTTCCTTGGTTTTACCCTTAAAAGGTTTCTTTCTACCCTCTTCAGAAATTTTCTTCCCTTTAGCTTCTAGATGTGTGTCCTGAACACATACTTCATCTAGATTGGTGGGGTTAAACATGAGAATAGTATGTTTTAGGTATCTATGAAAGACTCCTATGTACTTGAGAAAATTATCTTGGCTCTGCAAATCCTAATAAGAGAGCTCTTCTCCTAAATTCTTGGGTGTATTCTTGCACATTTTGTCCCTTTAATTGCCTAAAGTTCTGCTAGTTCATTATGGCCTTCTGCATATGAGCTAATGGATAAAATTGTTGTTTTATAGCAATAATAAAATCTGACCATGATAGAATAATCTTACCATGTTTCTTGATCTCCTCCTTTGTCTTGGCTTCTCACCAAACAATTGTTGCACGTTCCATTCTCAATGAAGCTAATTGGATTTTGGTATCATCATCTTGAAGGTTCTGGATTCTCAAATAGACCTCCAATTGTCTAATCCAATTATCAAGATTTTCTGCATTGACTTCACCAGTAAACATTGGCAATTAAAACCTAACACCAAGTTTTAAAAAAGAACTTTTACCAGTGTTCTTTGACTTGTGTGGCTGATGTACTGAATAAGAAGTAGAGGATGATGATGATGGAAATCCATTGCCTCCATTGCCTCCATTTCCCTTATTTGACTTATCTTCATCATGGTGACCTCCTGAAGATCCTTGTCCTTCCTTGTGAAGTTTAGATCCTTCTCCTTATAGTCTCTCATTCCTTTCTTGATAAAGGATTCTAACCATCTCAGTCACATCAAAAAATGATTTCCTGAACACTCTTTCTTCCTCCTTGGGATCAACTTCTTCATGGATTTCTCCTTCCTCATGAGGCATGCTTAATGAAACTTCTGCTTCTTTAGGAGGTGAACTAGGCGGTGGAGATTGTGGCAATATTTCTCTCCTTTGCTTTGGCTCTTCTTGAGACCCTTCTCCTTCCACCAATTTTCCTTCTCCTCTCTTAAGCTTGAGCCTTGTAAGCATCTAAAACTTGAAAACAGTTAAAAAATTCTTTGCACTAAACAACACTAGATAATAAACTCTAGCTCTGATACCAATCTGATATGAAATGACTGTATTAGTTTTTTTGTGCTAAGTGTATTTTCAATTTATAAACATGTGCATAATCAGTTCATTAGTTTGCTTAAGGATTGAGGTGTTTTTCCATGAATTGTAGATGATTGTAGGTGAATTAGAACCATAAAACAAGCTTAAATAACTCTGAGAAACAGTGTAAAACAAAGAAATAAGTCACCACATTAAATTTACATAGCATACATGATGAAGCATTTCACCCCTCCTAGGCTACATCTATTGTTCTAGCTCCCAATGGCATGTCCATATTTCATTATGATCAAAATTTTGCAAATACATGTAGTTAACATGCTCTAATGGATTTTTTCTCTGTACCGATGGCTCCAAAATGGTCCAATTAGTCAAAAATGACTCTTCATTCACTCTGAATGGGTGAAAATTGAGTCTCCTACTCTTTTGCCCAGTTACACCTAGAAAAGCTCCACTAAAAGTGGATAACTCCACTTAATTGCACCTAAAATAGCTTCTCCACCAGAAATGGCGCGCTTTGCCAATTTTTTCGTCATTTTAAACTGCAACATTATATTTATCGGTTGGGCACATGACCCCCAAACCCCACGGTTAACAACCGTTGGTGGTTGGGCGGAACCTGCGTTCTAAACCAGAGTTTAAAATTTGAATCGTGGTTTATCTGTTGGAGTTTGCGATAACCGCGTGAAGGACAACGGTTAACTGTGCCATGTGATAACATACGCGAATATGTTGGAAGCTAGCCATTGGTTAATTTTATCTGCGGAGTTTTCGTTTCCATATCCACGTGACCACCATTGCGGGGACCACTGGTGGGATGGGATCGCCAACAGTCCCCAACCCCCACATATAGTTTCATTACAACATATTACAAAGTCGAATCCGATAGTGGTTAAGTAACATCGTGCAGAGAGGGTGGTATGTCGTGCACTTTCTAGGTAGACGGACTCCACAAAAAATGTAATACTCCATTACAGGGACACGTGGCAGCCTCAAGGCTGGCCACGTGGCACCCTGTGATTGGCCCTCCAAACCGTACTTTCAATGAAGAAAATTGAGACACTTGTCAAACCCTGATTAGTTTTGAGGAAAGGAATATTCCTCAAAATATTCCCTTTTTCTTACTGTGCATCCCTTTTTATTGACTGTGCATCCCAATCAAACCTGGTCAAACTGCCGCAATTTTACCTATTTGGCATTTCAATCAGAATGCGATATCTCCCTCATACGACATCGGTTTTTCAAACTGTTTGTGGCACCGGAATCAGGAAGATGAGATGTACGTAACCATACTAGTTTCAACCCAATCCTGTAACTTTGAATTTTGAGAAAAATTTATGAACTCCTTATCAGTGTAGGATGTCGTGAAAAGTTTTTAATTACTACTCTTGACTGGTTCATCATGCTAACTGAAGAACTTATTTATAGACACCTCAGATAATGACCAAAAATATTCCTTTAGTTGATCATGCCAAGGTTCTTTATGAAATCTTATTAGAGTTTTGTAGGCATGGTCCACCATAAGAGGTTTTTTCATTGATCCCTTCAAAGAGGAATTAAAAAAAAAGATGTTTTGAATAATATTTTATTAAAAATAAGAGAAAAGTATTACATGCAAATCATAACAATATCCTTTACTGACATGCTAATCCATAATCAAAGTCGCTTTCAAAATATGAGGTATTAAGTGTAAAGTTCTTCTGACAAGTGTACCCGCAAGAGTGCATGATAATAGAAATTTCAAAAACATGTGCTTTTAAGGAATCACAAGTTCAAGAGTGTTTTTATACATCTTTATTCATTATTCTCATATTACCCTACCGTATTTTTAAAGAAATAGATATCACCTTTTAAGTGTAAGCGTACTTCCAATGAAGCCATATGCGTAACAAAATGCTGATTATACTCACACTTAGTTTTAAAGAATAAAATTCGAGACATACCAAAGTATGAGAAACCAGTTGCTTCGATTGATATGGTACCAAGAGTTTCTGAATGATGAGGAAATAAGGTGGCTTGATGACTACTCCAAACCAAGATTCAATGGAATCCACATATTTATGATTCTCCAACTGATGCAAGTCTTCCACAGTTTGATAGTCAATTTCCTAAAGGCACAAAGAATTTGGTGAAAGACAAAAGATAAATCCCTCAAGTTTGGGCTCACGTATTTGATTTTCAAATTGACAAGAATGGTTGAGAGGGGTTCTAGGGTTTCGAGTTTCAACAACATTTTCAGAACAAGTTCCAATGAAATATTTCTCCTTTAGTGTTCTTTGAATTATATATTCCCAGGGTGAATGCTCTGTAGTAATGGGGGAAGTTTCAAAATTCAGTTCCTTCCCCAACATGGAAGATGTAGCATTATGTTCAACATGGGAATCAACGGGATTAATAGATGTTTGAAACTGCTGTGCAACCTGATGGTTTAGATTAGGGTTTGGAGGATGGTTTGGGGTAAGGTTTTGGTTAATGATTGGACTAAGGTTTTGGTTTGGATTGGGGTTAGGCTTTGAAATAGTATTAGATATAGGTTTTGAATGATGGCTAGGGTTTAAATGAGGGATAGGTTTAGGGATTTAATTAAGGTTTTGACTAGGGTTATGTCTAGGGTATGGATTAGGGTTTGGACTAGGACTAGGATATGGATTAAGGTATGGATTAGGGTTTGAATGAGAGCTAGGGTATGGGTAAGAATAAGAATTAGGGTAAGGCTTTGGATATGGGGTAGGGTATGGATTAAGGCTAGGGTAACGTTGCACATGCGGCTGGGACCATCGAGGAGGACAACTTAATGGTGCATTGGAAAGAAATTGAGGTTGTTTTTGGTGCTCATATGCTTAAATTTTCATGGGTGATTTCCCTAGAGATAAAGATTCAAACAATTCTTGAGGCCATGGATATATCTAGCTCGAGAATAAGGGCCAAGGAGAGGGCCACTGCGACCATGAAGTAAGGTATTCAATTGGAGGAGGATTAAAATTTTGCCATGAAATTCCAGGATTATAAACATGCCGAGGAACCTACTCAGGAAAATAAGCATTATTACAAGTATCAAATGATAATGGGTTTTGAGATACCTGGTATTAGATTCGATTCCTTACTTGCTTTCCTGAGTGTCTGCAGTAATCTTGGTAGTGATGGGAAATGTTTTGTTAGATCATCCTCTTCACAAATTTTGCAAATTTTCAGGCTGCTAAGTATACACTTTCTAAGGAAGTGTTTCTTTATACAGTTGGCGCAAAAGATACACAGTGGGTTTTCATCCTGCTTCCATTCTTCCTGCAAATAATCTAATTTCGAAATAAAATATTTAATAATATCATTTTTATGTTCAAGAAAAATGTTAAATTCTACACATGTTAATTCCTCATTGGATGAGTTGTATGTCTCTTTATCATCATAAAAACTCCTCATTGAATGATTCCTCAAAATACCATTTTCCTGTTTTTAATAAGCCCACTGGTCCATTTGTTAGCACATGAATAGTGTGCATATGTGTGGGTAGGGTGGGGGGTTCTTACAACATTAAATAAAATGAGAAAACCTTAAAGTAATAGCACAACAAATAAATAAATTCAAAGAACAAAAAATTGCAAGAGAAACTAAGTTAAAATTAAACCAAATGCGACAGATCACCAAGCTCAATCCCCTGAACGCCTCCTTGGAAACGACGCCAAAACGTTGGGTGCAGTATAGGGTCTATAAATGTACCAAAATTTAATTTATCAATCTGGATAGTTCATGAACTTTGATATGAACTGGAAATTCCAGAGAAAGCCCCTAGCAACCTGCAAATGAAACTCTAGTCTATCTTGCACATTAATCTCGAAAATAAATGAAATCTTGCACTAAAATAGGATTCGAGAAAACACCAATCAGAACAATTAAATCATGTGGGAATAAAAGGCAATCCTGTACTATTAATGCGGAAGGAGATTATGAGCAAACAAAAATGAAATCATAACTGGAAACCAAGCAGTGTTGACAGAATGTCAAAAGATTGTAAATGATGGAATAAACTCGAAAGAAATTCAAAACCATTATGCCTTTACTACTTCTGCTTGCACTAATTATTCTTGCACTAATTTTGTGTGAAATTAACCTGAAAGCATCAACAACATAACAAGTAAATTTTCTGTGTAAATAAACTTATAAATAAATTGAGTTAATATAAATCTCTGGCCTTCCTTGTCCCCATAGATTAATCTTGTAAAACTGTCCAGAATCTTAAAGGTAATTACATCGAAAAATAAAAATTATCGATTTCAAGCATAGAGCAATTCCTTTTTTATAAATTTTGGCTCTTAAGACCATAAGCACTCAAATCGATCTCAGGTTCTGGAAAATAAATTAGATGGGTGTGGATCAATTCAAGGAATTCAAGTTTGCAAGTTACATATTTGGAGGGACACAATCCTTATTCCATATAAATGGATATTTCGAAGTGCAGGAACAATTCCTTAATGCAATAAATCAATTAATTTCGGAATTGAAAGGAAAATTTCACAGAAAATTAAATAACATTAACTTAAGGAAGGAAAAAGGCTATAAATTATTAAATAAACTTCACATAGTAAATGATAATTTAAATTCTATTTAATTTAAGAAATGGAGAGCGGTGTTGATCTGGTCTAGCGACCAACCCAGCCAGCTCGCACCCTCTATGAGAAACCTGGTTTACACATTAATTAAAATCATTAGATGCAACAATTTAATAAACAGAGCATGGATGAAAATAATTTAATTAATTCCCGAAACACTGTCTTTTACATAAGGCAGACAACACTCTTAGCTCCAACAAGACGAGGAGAAATCCACAGGTTATGAGCTGCGTGAGGCTACATTGGGACATATCCTCTTCCCTTTTGCGAATTCCTTTCGTGCGCATTGTCTCACTCCCTTGATTTATTTCTTACTTCCATGTATGTCTAATTAATTAATTTCTTGTTTTCTCTAGGAAATTTATATATATAGATCGAATTACAATTTGGGGCTTTCAATCAGCCAATCAAAATATAAGAGGAGAAGATTATGAATCTTAAAAATTCACCAGAAATAAAATTGGTTTTTCAATATGAATGTCGAAATATGGTAGATCGTTCCTCTGACGTTGTGGGAGGACAACTAGCTTCACAAATCGCAGCTCTCATTTGAATCAAAACTTCATCGCATGGCAATATCATCTTGAGGACAATTTTTTTGGGGATGAGACAACATAATGCACATATGCTGGAAGAGTACACGTGTAAGACCTCTACCAAACGATAATTGCAATGGATCAAGGAGCTTCGTTGCCGCATCTAGGAAGAGCTCTCAGTCTAGAAATAACTAGAAGTCATCAAATCGGTTTATTGACTTTGAGATTTCATCCACGAAAAATGGTATACCCTTGCTGGTTTTCTCCACTATAGGGCCCATTTCAGTCACAACATTTCTATTCTTGCACTTGTACTTCATGTTCATGAATAAATATATTGATGAAAGAAGATCTAATTCTTTATTATCAAGTGCAATTACGCTGCCAAATTGAGTTCCAGGGCGTAGCCAATTTATGTAACGACTCAGATCGAAATTCGTTACAATGTTCAAACCTTGGTATTCTATGGCAGCCATATCGTAAGATGTTGCTGCTTCTTCCTCCTTAGCGAACCCACATACTCTTCCATATTTTGGAGTCCAGAGTGTTGCCCTTAGAAGAAGAGAATGGCCTTCAACATCATGACCATCATGGCCATCACGAGGACAATTATTATAACCACGATGTCTTTCTGCATGAAACTGTGGTCTACGAGTTCAACTCCGTATTTAATTCTGAAACAGTTTGAAGTTGGAGTGTGTCTGCTAACCTTTCCAAGATGGCAATGTCGGCATGGCTACTCTGGTGCAGGAATCTATTTCTGCTCTAGTGTAGGCAGGTCGAAAGCATAATCGAACCAATTTTAAACTTGCAACATACAAACCTTAATTAATATTATTTTAATTATGTTAGAAAAAGGAAGTTAATCAAATAATTGCAACAATAATCATTTGAAACATGAGATATTTTGAGTAAAAATAAGACAAATTGGAAGCCCAACAGAAGGTGATGTAGGGGTTTCATCTCTTATTATTTAAGTAAGCGTAGTCTGGCGTAGAAAGGCCCTAAAGGACCTAGATATCAAGAAGGAGATCCATTTGAAGCTTGATCTAATTATCCTTTAGACGATTCGAGTCGGGTTAGTGATGATTTGGAGACGAGCATAGATGATCTATTAATATACAATGATGTTGTGGATATGGGGAATGGAACAAAGGTTTTTGAAGCAAACATTGATAATGGGAAGATTGGTGAAAGAGAGCTTCAGAATTCTTTATTGTTGGACTTGGGGGAATTTTCGGGAGTATTATTCTCTTTAGTCTCATTTCTGGAAAATAAAGGTGATGATAAGGAGGATTTATTATGCATGAACAAGAGTTATATTTTCTAGATGTTGAAAGCCGAGATGAAATGTGATTATTAGAAGCTAAAAAAATGTGTCTTATTTTTATAGTTGGTATTTTTTAAATTTACTTTATTTTTTCACAAGCTAAGGGGTCATCCGTAGTTTCTCATAATTTAAAACCCTCTCCTTATGAATTTATTCCTATGGAAGGGCTCAATTGAACCTCCTTTCCTCTCGAAAGTATGGGAATGGATCCAAATAAAAAGGTTTTGGTTTTTTCTCGAAGGTCGAAATCATACTCACAACCCTTTTTTAAGGCCCTTGAAGTCGAGTGCCTTGCTGTAAGGTTTACCTAATGAAGATCTTATCTTTGAATGTCAGGGGGTTGAGGGGGTCCTCTATGAGGAATACCCTTAAGTGTTTGTTTTTTGCTCATAATTCGAATGTCATTTTTTGCTAGTGAATATGTGTGTGGGCATGAATTTCGTTGAATGATATCCAAATTATAGGTGGTGTGAAATTTCTTTTTTGTTGACGCTAGTAGGAATTCATGTGGTATGTTTTTGGGTTGGTCCCCTTCGATTGGTCCTTTTAATTTCTTTGTCTGTGAGGATGGAACTTTAATTTAAGGGTTTAGTTCTTCCCTTGGGATGAATCTGTTGGACAATTGGCTAGTGAGTGTATTGGGATTGATGTCAACCATAGGAAAATGGTGATAAATCTGTGATATGAAAGGACTATATTAGTTTGCTGTGTTAAGTGTATTTTCAGTTATAAAACATGTAAAATTTGTCTCCATTTGTTTGCTTAAGGAATGAGTAATTTAACCATGAAACATAGATGAATTTGTGAGTTTTATGCATGTAAATAAGCCTAAATAAAAATGAACAACAATGTATAACAGAGAGATAACATCACACATAAGTTTTACACAACAGGCATGATGAAGCAGTTCACCCCTCCTAGACTACATCTGTTGGTCTAGCTCCCAATGGCATGTCCCTCTTTTTCATTATGCTTAAAATTGAAATACATGTGTTTACTAGCCTCCAATGGCTGTTTTCTCTGCACCAATGGCTCCAGAATGCTCAAATTAGTCTAGGTAGACTCTTGTTTCTCCCAAATTGGTCGAACATTGAGCTCCCTAGCCATTTTTCCAATCACAGCTGCAAAACCTCCACTAATTGTGGAGAACTGTAGTTATCCGCAACTAATTTTCGCCAAAAAATCTGAAATTTAGTGCCAGTGCTAATATTCCGCCAGTTACTAACCACTGACATTAATTTTTATGGTTAGGGGTAGGGGTGGCCACATGCCGACCCCCTTAAACCCTGCAGTTAGAGTTAAAACTCTGTGTAAAATTTGGAGAGGAACTTGGTGTGAAGTCAGAGTTCCACTAACTGTCGCATGGGAGTATAAACATGTGAACGCGTTTTGGACCGGTTAAAGGCGGAGTTAACATCGGAGTTAAACAACCGTCGACATTTATTTCGGAAACTGCCCCATGTGATAGGCCTTTGTAGTTATCCGCCGGAAGTTAAGGTTTGGTTAGCCACTGGTTCAAAAATTTGTTTTCATGGTTAGTGATATGTGATATGTGACCATTACAAATGGGGCCGCCGATGGTCCCCCCACAACTTGCCAATGTTTAAACTTTAAATACATGTGGAGTGCTGATAAAGTTAAGTCATTGTATAGTGGAATTGGTGGAGACTTGTGCAGGCATGTCGGAGGTCACGAGGTCGAACCCCCCGAACCCAAACATAATTTTACACAACTGTCTAGGGGACACGTGGCAACCTTCGGGTTGGCACATGTCACCCATCCAACAAGCCACAAAAATTTGTACCATTCAAATCAACGACCCATAAAATGAAACTTGGCAAAACCTGTTTGGATTATGGAAATAGAATATTCTCAGGAATATTCCATTTTTGCTGACTGTACCTGCTTGGTGACTGGGCATCCCAGTCACTCCTGTCACAAAATTTTAGCTGTTTAGGAAATCGATCAGAACGCGATATCTCCCTCATACGACATCGATTTTTCGAACTGTTCACGGCACTAGAATTAGAACCCGGTCGCTCGTGTTCGGTATAGTTTCTAGCACTTTCAATTTTGAGAAAAATACATGATATCTTGATCACACCTCCCCATTGGGAAGCATTTGGACCCCAAAATACTTTGATTACCTATTCAGTAGATGAGGGTACAACTCCCTCACCTTTCCAACTTCCATCTACTTTGCCTTGCTTGGCTTACTGCCTTTGAGCCCAACTCGAAGGTAGTCGACACTTCCCCTCTTAGATGATCTTGTCCTCTTGTCAAGGATGGTAGCCGCCTTGAGCTCATCTAGAAATTTTGGTGAAAAATCTTCAATAGAAGGTAGCTGAACATCACTCCCTTGATCATCAATCAAAGGGGGCTCATACAAACGTAAATTTTCAACATTGACAACTAAATACATTTGCATATATGAAGGCAATTCAAGTTGAAATGCATTGTTACCAACTTGCTTGATGATCTTAAATGGGCCATAGCGAATGGGCTTGAACTTTTTACCTTCTCCTTGCATCATTTTTTTTCTTATGTGCAACCATACCTTATCTCCTTATTGAAACTTGTGATCAACTCTATGTTTGTCATGACTCTCCTTGTATTTTCTTTGACTCTTCTCAAGCCGTTCTTGAACTTGTTGACGAATAATATGAATTTTCTCAATGAAATTTTGAGCCTTGTCAGTATCACTATTCCCATCAATTGGAACGTCCTTCTCAAAGATGAAGTCTAATGGAAATTTTGACAAAAACCCAAAGCAGGGTTCAAAAGGTGAAGTATTTGTAGAAGAGTGCTTGGCTTGGTTGTAAGCGTGATGAATGTAATGCAGTTGTTCATGCCACAATTTGGGATGTTTGCTGCAATATCCTCTCAATATATGCACAATGGTTTTGTTCGCCACATCAGTTTTGTCATCAGTTTGCGGATGAAAATGAGTACTCTTTTTCAACTTGGGGTCCATCATCTTCCAAATATTGGACCAAAAATTCCCAAAGAAACTGGAATCCCTGTGACTAAAAAAAGAAGTTGGCAATCCATAATTTACCCATACATGTTGAAAATAAAGTTCAACAGTTTGTTCAACAGTTATGGTTTTCTTACATGGCATAAGTATACACATTTTACTGAATCTATCCACAACTACATATAGATAATCATGTTGTTTTCTTGACATAGGTAGACCTCCAACAAAGTCCATGGAGACACTCTCCCATGGCCTCCATGGAACCGGTAGTGGCGTGTAAAACCAAAGATTCCTATTTCTAGGCTTTCTTGTTGCACACAGAGAACAACCTCTTATAAAACGTGACACACTATCTATCATGCGAGGCCAATAGAAATACCTCTGTAGATGCGGCACTATTTTTCTTACCCCAAAGTGTCTGATAATAAGAGACGAATGAGCCTCTCTCATGACACTAAGCCTCTCTCCTTGTGGTATACACAACTTGCCCAAATGAAACAACAAATTGTTATGCATGTGATAGTCATTTTCCTCAACTTGATTCCCTTCACTCAAACTAGCATACACATCTTGAAAATCAACATCATGTGCATATTGTTTTATGTAACTCTCATGTACAATAGAATAATTTTTCAGTAAAGTAGAAGCACTTATAATTGGCCTTGAAAGCATATCAGCGACTTTATCGAAAATACCTTTCTTGTACCTCATAACCAATTGAAATTGTTGAAGAAATCCCATCCACCTAAAATGTCATGATTGCTGCAATTTTGTTTGTGACTGCAAGTACTGTAATGGTTGGTGATCGGTATGTATAATCGTCTCTTTACGCATCAAGTAGTGTTTCCACTTCTTGACGCTTTTTACCGACACACACAACTCTTTGTCATATGTAGGATAATTAGTTATAGCACAACTGAATGTTTCAGAATGAAAAGCGATAGGCTTACCATGCTGCAAAAGTACTGCACCCATGGAATAATTACTAGCATCGGTTTATATCTTGAATGGCTGTCTCAAATTCGGTAATTCAAGGACTGGAGATGAACTGACATTTTATTTTAAAGCTTCAAAAGATTGTTGTTGTTTACCTCCCCATTGGAAGCCATTATTCACACTTGCCACTGCATGCATAGGAGCTGCTATGGCAGAAAAGCTAGAAATAAACTTTCTCCAATACTGAGCTGTACCTAAGAAACTTCTTACCTCGGTTACTGTTTTGGGAGTGAGCCAATTCACAATGGCTTCCACTTTAGAAGGATCAATTCTCAACTTGCCTCCTCCTACGATGTGTCCCAAATAAACTAGAGAAGTCTTTCCAAACTCACGCTTTGACATCTTAAGAAATAATTCTCTTTCTTCAAAACATCAAGAACCCTTTTCACATGCAATACATGTTCTTCTCTTGTTTTGCTGAAAATTAGTATATCATCTAAATACAAAATCACAAAGTCATCAAGAAATGGATGCAAAACATTATCCATAACACACATGAAAGTTGTCGGTGCATTACAAAAACCAAATGGCATAACCAACCACTCAAAGAGTCCTTGTTTGGTTTTGAATGCAGTCTTTCATATATCACTTTCTGCAATTCTTACTTGATGATATCCACTTCGTAAATCTAACTTTCTGAAAAAAATTTCTTCTTTCAGCTGATCAAGCAAATCATCTATCCTTGGGAGTGGGTATCGATTATTTACCGTTATCTTGTTCAAAGCTCTGAAGTGTACACACCTGCGCCAAGTCCCATATTTCTTTGGAATCAAGACTATGGGTGAACCGCATGGCGAAGTTCTTGGCCTTATGAGTCCCTTGTCCAACATGTCATTGATTTGCCTCTTAATTTCAGCATTCTCCATTATTTACATGTGATACATGCTAATTTTTGGAAGAGGAAAATCTTGTTGCAACTTAATCTCGTGTTGAATCTCCATTTTTGGAGGCAATCCTGTTGGCTCCTGAAACATCTCATGATGTGCATCAACTACATCATATAAATCTGATTTAAAATTTGGATCACAATCCTCAAATTATTCATGATTAACATCATCTTTAGGCTTAATCATTAGAAGAAAAAAATTGTTACTTGAATTCAACAACCTCTTTACCTGTCCAACATTTACCATTGCAATATTTGACTTCTTGCGATGTGCTCTAACAATGTACTCTTTTCCTTCTTTGAATAAATGGTATTTGTTCTCATGGTGATGGAAGATTGATTTCTTGTTATAAAAGTAAGGACTGCCCAACACAATACCTGTAATATCAAGCGAAACCACATCTAATTCAACTGTGTCAACAAAATGTGCAGTTATTGCAAATTGCAATATGCACTTCTTTGAAACTTGTAAATTTGCATCCTTACAAATACACCTAAGTGGATATGGTTTTGGATGTGGAATGGTCTAAAGATTAAGTTTCGTGATCAAGTCTTCAGAGATTAAGTTTGCCTGTGACCCATTGTCAAACAATGTGTCAATATTTGTATGTTTGGATATGACCCTCACATGAAACAATTCAATTCTCTTTTCTTCATTTGGAGCTTGTATGTGACATTTTGATGTACTAGTACTGGGTTTTGTTTCAATTTATTTCCCCTTCATGTTCTTCAATCCCATGGATGTAATTTTAGATTCATCACCTGAATCCTCTCCTAAATCATGTTGAGTTGTAGCTGTAGTTTTCTGTTTCCCTTTGTTGTTCTAATGTTTGGGCCTCTTTTCAGGATGTAATTTCCAACAAATTCTCTTCATGGTCTTCTCTTGAACAATTTTTACAGACCATTTTTTCTCCCTCTTTTTTGATAGATGCATTCTTTTTTCCCTTACCTTTTGAAGTCTTCTCTTTGTTTTTCCCCTTAAAAGGTTTCTTCCTACCCTCATCAGTAATGTTTTTCCCTCTAGCTTCTAGATGTGTGGCCTAAACACAAACTTCATCTAGAATTGTAGAGTTAAACATGAGAATAGTATGTCTTAGGTAGCTATGTAAGCCTCCTATGTACTTGAGAAGAGTATTTTGGCTCTGAAAATATACCCCTAATAAGAGAGCTCTTGTCCTAAATTCTTGGGTGTATTCTTGCACATTTTATCCTTTCAATTGTTTAAATTTTTTCCAATTTATTATGGATTTTTGCATATGAGCTAATGGATAAAACTATTTCTTTATTGCAGTAATGAAATCAGTCCATGATAAGATAATCTTATCATGCTTCTTAATCTCCTCCTTTGTCTTGGCTTCCCACCAAACAAGTTCTACAACTTCCATTCTCAATGAAACTAGTTGGATTTTGGTATCATCATCATGAAGGTTCTGAATTCTCAAATAGACCTCCAATTACCTAATCCAATTATCAAGCTTTTCTGCATTGACTTTACCATTAAAAATTGGCAATTCAAACCTAACATCAAGTTTTAGAAAATGACTTTTACCAGTGTTCTTTGACTTGTGTGGTTGATGTACTGAAGATCAAGTAGAGGATGATGATAATGAGGGTGAGGATGGTGACTTTCCACTACCTCCATTTCCCCCATTTCCCTTCTTTGATTTATCTTCATCATTTTTACCTCCTGATGATCCTTGACCTTCCTTGTGAAGTTTGGATCCTTCTCCTTCTAGTCTCTCATTCCTTTCTTGATAAATGACTCTCACCATCTTAGTCATGTCAAGGAATTATTTCCTGAAAACTCTTTCTTCTTCTTTGGGATCCACCTCTTCATGGATTTCTTCTTCCTCTGGAGGCATGCTTAATGCTTCTTCTGCTTATTTTGGAGGTGAACTAGGTGGTGGAGAATGTGGCAATATTTGCCTCCTTTGTTGTGGCTCACTTTGAGACCCTCTTGCATCTAACAATTTGCCTTCTCCTCTCTTAAGCTTGAGCCTATTCAGAATATGAACACTTGCAAATAGTTAAAAAAATATTTGCACACAACAATCACCAGAGAATAAACTCTATCTCTGATACCAACCTGATATGAAAGGATTGTATTAGTTTTTTGTGTTAAGTGTCTTTTTAGTTATAAAACATGTAAAATTTGTATCCATTTGTTTGCTTAAGGAATGAGTAATTTAACCATGAAACATAGATGAATTTGTGAGTTTTAAGCATGTAAATAAGCCTAAATAACACTAAACAATAGTGTATAACAGAGAAATAAAATCACACATAAGTTTTACATAGCAGGCATGATGAAGCCGTTCACCCTTCCTGGGCTACATTTGCTGGTCGAGCTCCCAATGGCATGTCCCTCTTTGTCATTATGTGTAAAATTGAAAATACATGTGTTTACCAGCCTCCAATGGTTGTTTTCTCTACACCAATGGATCCAGAATGCTCAAATTAGTTTAGGTAGACTCCTGTTTCCCCAAAATTGGTCGAAAATTGACCTCCCTAGCTATTTTCCCAATCACAGCTACAAAACCTCCACTAATTGTGGAGAACTGCAATTATCCACAACTAATTTTGGCCATAAATCAGGAAATTTAGGGCCAACGCTAATCTTCCGTCAGTTACTAATCGCTGGCATTAAATCTTATGGTTAGGGTTGGGGGTGACCACATGCTGACCCCCTTAAACCCCGTGGTTAGAGTTAAAACTCTGTGTAAACTTTGGAGCGGAACTCGGTGTGAAGTAGGAGTTCCACTAACTGTCACATAGGAGGTTGAACATGTGAACGTGTTGTGGACTGGTTGAAGGTGGAGTTAACACTGGAGTTAAACAACCATCGACATTTATTTCGGAAACCGCCCCATGTGATAGGCCTTTGTAGTTATATGTCGGAAGTTAAGGTTTGGTTAGCCGCCGATTCAAACATTTGTTGTCGTGGTTAGTAACATGTGATATGTGACCATTAAAAATGGGGTCGCCAGTGGGTTGAGACCACCGGAAGTCCCCCCCACAACTTTCCAATGTTTAAACTTTAAATACATGCAGAGTGCTGATAAGGTTAAGTCATTGTATAACAGAGTTGGTGGAGACTTGTGCAGGCGCGCTGGAGGTTATGGGGTCGAACCCCTCGAACCCAAACATAATTTTACACAACTGTCTAGGGGAAATGTGGCAGCCTCTGGGTTGGCCACGTGTCACCCATTCAACGAGTCACAAAAATTCGTACCATTCAAATCAACGACCTAGACAATGACACTTGGAAAAACCTGATTAGATTAGGAAAATAGAATATTCTCAGGAATATTCCATTTTTGCTGACTGTACCTGCATGTTGACTGGGCATCCCAGTCACTCCTGTCATAAAATTTTAGCTGTTTGGGAAATTGATCAGAATGAGATATATCCCTCATACAACATCGGTTTTTCGAACCATTCACGACACTGGAATCATAATGATGAGATCTACTAGGTCGCTTAGGTTTGGTACAGTTTCGTGAACTTTCAATTTTGAGCAAAATACATGATCTCCTGATCAATGCGAGCTACAAGTTTCTGGTAGAGAATCACTAGAGTTGTAGAATTTTTGAAAAGCCATAAAATATGACTTTAGGTGTCTTGGAGGGATCCAATGAGAGTTGCAAGTCTCTAGTTGAAAACCACTAGAGTAGCAGGCCTATTGAAAATCCATAAAGCAATGACTAAGGAGAATTGTGGGTCCATTTCCTTAGAATCATCCTTCAGGTTTGGACCCATATTTCAGATTGGAAAAAATCTCAAATAGTGCATTTGATTTTCGACAACAGAAAGTTTTGAGAATAAGCTCTCCAATGGTACCTGGAAATCTGGAAATGGACATTGGAATAAAGAGATCTGGTTTGCCAAAGTAAGGGGCTTGGAGGCCCTTAGAGGAGATCTAATATTAGAGAGAAGGAAGCATTAGAGCATCAACATGTTAGAATATCGTAGTATCAGAATATTGGAAAGCAGGAAGCATCGAAGCATCGATATGTTAGAATATCGAAGTATCATAATATTAGAGAAGGAAGCATCGAAGCATCGAAATGTTAGGTGATCATAGCATCGACATATTGACTTATCAATGGTCCGGACATATCATAACCTCAAAATTGTGTAATTCTGGTGATGTGAAATTTCATAAAAGTTTTGAGGTTTCCATAAGAGAAATAATAGAAAGGAATTGCAATAAAAACTAAGGAATGTGAGGAATCTTTCTCTCTTCCTCTAATAGACACATGGCAGAAGCCGATTGGTCCTTAAGTGTTGAAGTGGAGAAATGAAATCAATATGACATGCCAGGAGTCTGTAAAAATCATTTAAGTTGAATCATTTAACATTTTATTTATTTAGCTATTTATTACTTCATGTTTTCCCAACACCCTTTGCAGAACTAGTATAACCAACAGGCATCGAAAGTTTGCACAACACCTGGTAAATCTCAAGGAATATTTATCCTTTTTCCCACTTTCAGAACCAGGCATAAGCCTCATCCGTCTGTACCATAGCCCAATACTGGCCCCAAGGCTCGTGCCCGGTTCGGACCTCATTTTCCCCAAGGCAGGCACCCAACTTAGTACTCCATGTAGTAGTACTCCAAGCATCTCGCAAGACTGGCCCACTCCCTCCACACTTAGTAAGGTGCACAACCCTAGGAATCGAAGTCCTTACACCCCTTCGAGACTTCGACATCCCAATCCAATACTAGGCACTTAGCCTACAAAATTAGACACTTGGCCTCCTCAAGATCATCTCATAGCCCCTCAAGAGTTATCCATCAAGAGCTATACAAGACAAAGGAACCATTGGCATATGTAGTGTTGATTGAGTTTGTCCCCAACCCATATGGTGTTACATATTCTCTCTCATAGGTATGGGCTCCCACGAGATCATCAAATAAATCGGCCCTCTCGGCCCATTTGCGGATTTCCTGCCAATCACCACATCTCAACATGCATCCAATGCATTAGTTATAATCATAACATCATAGAAATAATTCACATGCCAACTCTTACAATTCACCACGATAATATAACATCATTGTAAATAACCACATTCTAAATAGTAAAGAATTGCGTGCTCATGCATGTCACAAAATCTGTATTGATTCCATATGATTCACATCATGAAATACGATCATAAGTTATAACATCAAGATATATGAATCGTGAAATCACATAATAAATGAAAAAAATGTCAATATACATAATATCATAACATCATGATCCCTATGCATATCTTATCCATCATTAACATACAACATCATTATCTTAACAAATAAATAAATAAGCACCACATATGCATCATCCACCTCTCATCAGAACTATATCCATTTACCACATACCATCACATCATGAAACATCATTAATATGAGAATAATCTCAATACTTATCAAATATAGAACAACAATACACTATAAGAATTCTTGTCATGAATTAATTTCATTTACTTATATTAACAATGCATACTAATTATGAATTAATATTAGTCAACATCCCTCTAGGATCTATGTTATATACATATTGTGCTTATCCAAATGACACATCTACACGAGGTCATCCTTATTTATGTCTTATGCTATGCTTAACCCACCCGCATGGGGGATTTTTGTCCCCTAGTGATTTATCCATCACTCGCATAATTTTCCTTGTTCATCCTAAAATATTTTCTTATCTCATAAAGTTCCCACTTGATCTCTTTTATTGTAGATTCACTCATCTTCAAGTTGGACTAGGGATTCTTCCACCTTAATTTTCACTCGTTAAATATTTAGTTTAGAATTTGAAATTTTTGTATCCACTACCACCATTATTCTCCATGAATGATTTGGTGTGCTCAATGTGTTTGGAACTAACTTATTTTAATACTAACAACACACACTAGTAAGTTGTTCAAGTACACCCTTTATCAGTTGATTCTCACTTATTCTGCCAATTTATGTGCAATCATTCCCAAGTCTCATTATATAATTTCCAATAGTATTTATTCTCATTGTTTTCTCATTATTTTACATAATGCCTTTATTTTTCCAAGATTTAAACAATCATTATCCTTGAAATATTTTCCTAGTTTATCACAAGTGCTCAAAACTTCCTACCTTGATATTTCTAAATTTATAGGTCTTCACTTTGATCCTTACCAATCATGTTGATCAATCCACTCATTATATTTTAAAGAGAATTTTCTTCTCGACCGAATCACTCCTTCACTTCCTCATATTGAATATCCCGCCTAGTCTCAATTACCTAATATACATGTCTACTAGCTTAAACATTGTAAACTTCTTCACTTTGTTCATTTTTAAAAAATATTTTATCAAATCGTCTTTAATTTATGATCTCCAGTCATTGCAGTTTCTCTCTCTTCTCTATTATATGCACAAATTTTTGAAAATTGAGTATGTTGTTACTACTTCCCAACTAAGAATGTTGTTCCTATTCATCATCATCCTATAGGAATTCATGGGTTAATTACCTCCTTAACCCAATACCACCATACTTTTTTTATTTTTTTGTAGTACCTTGAAATGAATTTTATCAATATCATGATCAGTTAAGTTGATCCATGGATTGGAAATATTTTCTTCTTAGTTGGAATCATACTCATTTAGACTTCATAGTGGTCCTTATCATTTTTTTATATCAAAATATTTTGTAACTCCATGTCCATTTTCCACCGGGTGACCCAAACTATTTCTATTATGCTCTCAGATAGGCTAGTTCCTCTTTTTGATCACTTGCTCTCATCTATGAAACTTCTACCACTCATTTTTTTGTGTTTATCTATTATTATTTTCTATTCATATCCTCATTCTACATTGGTCATAGTGGTGAATGCTACCATTTTTCATCTTCATTATAAAACTTACAAGTTCCTCCTTTGCCTTTATTCCCTAGGGTAACTTTATCAAATCTACATTGCTAATATTGGGAATCAACTTAGCAACTTTACTTCCTTTCTTAAAATTGTTCTCTTTATACTTAATATTCCATCATCTCATTCTAGTAATATATTTATTGTCTTCCAACTTTGTTGCATACCATCTTAAATTATATATTTTTTCCATATCCAACTTCATTTGATGTGTATCTTCAGTGAATTGTACTACTAATGTCTTCTTTACTTCTTCATATTACCTCAGCTAGTTGAGTGTATTACATAATTATGCATCACTTCATATCTAATGATATTTTCTTAATTCCCATAGCCACGATTTCATTTCCATTCTCCCTTCTTCAAGAGACTACATCCTTAGAGAAAAGCCAATCGATAAACTATCAACATTCAATATGAATACAAATTTTCAATCACTCCATCTTCCTTAACCAACTTATTCACATCATTATTACTAGTTCTTTTTTTCATTCACTTCTCTTCCAATGTAAGTGATCAATTATGCTCTCAATCCTTTCATCCCTTATCTTTTATTTTTCACAATATTCAAATAATATTTTTATCGAGAATTAATTTTACGCTCAAATTCCTAATTAACTCAAAATTAGATATTCAAAAAAATTATTATAATATTAATATTAATATGAATCTTTATACAATTAAGTATAAACACATACTTTTAATAAATAATAATCTGTCAATCCTAATATTGTATAAAAAGATTCAATATTTATTAATGCTCTTTATTAATATATTATATAATATATGTATAATTCAACCTAAATAAATATTCCATTAATATTATATTCTTTTAAAGCAAATCTATACCTCCAATCCTTTATGTATATATCAATTAAACACCAATAGAAAACCTCATAAAACAATAATAATAAAAAATAGTTAATAATTGTGACAGCCAATTATAATTATAAGAGTAATAAATAGAAAGCATGCACATCTTTTGATTGTTAAGATATATCACCTTAAATTATTAATAAACAGGGGGTGCTCGTATTTTAAAGTTATACAAGTTGCATAATTTATATTTTAAAGTTACAAGATCCGCTTAAAAACTATATATTTATTTTTGACATTATTTAATTTAGTTTGTTTATATATATATAAAATTTTTATGATAAGATAATTTAAAAAGATAAATTAATCTATCATTATTTTTTTTACACCTTTTTGGAAAATGGAACATTCCCTAAATTTTTTAAGCCTTTTTATTCGTTCACATGTTAATCTCAAATCCCTATCGTGTGAATGGAGTGGATTCAATCATATTTTGTTTTTATTTGTCATCTCTTTGAAGATGTCACAATTAGTATTTAAAAATGGTTGGTGAAGATTTTGGAAAAACTTGTTTCAATCGTTTAGAACGGGTAACTTTATATTATTGTGTCGAGAGGCGTAATTTACAGTTTAGTATGACTCAAAAAAAAAAAAAAACATTTGTTTTTCTAATGTTGGCCAAAGCATTAATCTAATCTTGAATTTTATATAACTTGAATATTTAGATTATATATAACTTTTTTAACTTATTAATGGGCTGAGATTAGCTATTAAAATACAACTATGTATTATTTATATAATTTGAATGGATAGTAAATTATCTCACCCATTTAATAATTGCTTTATTATATACGTGAATTTGAATGGATCATAAATTTACCTTTAACAAAAAAAATTACGACATTGAATTTCCAAATTAAGTAAAATTTTAAACATCTTTACTCTTTACTAAAGCCAATACCATTTCCTTTCATATATTTTTATTATAAACCCTTTTTAACAAAACATATTTTTAATTATAAACCCCCCTTTTTAACAAATTTTTTAAAATTTTATTTAATTAATTAATTTTATTAATTTATTCTCAACTAACTAACTAACTAACAAAAATTTTCCAACTGCTAGTTCTTAACAACTAGTGCTAGTTCTTAACGACTAGTTTTTATCAGCTATTTTTGGGTAATGATGCATCTCCTCTATTTATTCTTTGAGATCGATTAGTCCATCCACCTTGTCCTGAGAATGAACCACATTAGCTGGTTAGAAACTTCGACCTAATCCTAACGATGTGAGTAATCCAAAAGCGTTTTTATCTACATTATGGATCACAAAAGTCTTAGATCTAACAAAGGAAAAGAGTTAATTCAACACAATCAATCAAAATCCAAAATATTTTAATATTTCTTTTAATTAAATATTTGAAAAATGAATATTTAAAAGGAAAACCCATATTCTATGGATAAATTAAAATATTTATAGACATAAATATTTCCCCATCAAAGTTGCAATATTTTAAAATTTAAATAAATAAAAATATAAATACACATGAGGTATGGTAAATAAATAAAACCTATTTTTATACTTACTCCAGAGCTATGGTAAATAAATAAAAATATACTCCATAATCTGATTTATATTTACGAATGTTTATGTTCATTAGTTTACATAACTAAGAATAAATAGAGAGAGAGAGAAGTGGAGAGAGAGAGAGAGTGATAAGGGAGAGATGGAGAGAGAGTGTGTATGTTTAGGGGAGATAAAGAGACAACGTAGAATGTATGGAAAGAAGGGGGGAGAGAAGAAGAGAGAAGGAGAGAGGGAGGGATATAGTAATGTAGGTGGAGAGAGAGAGGGGCGGAAAGAGAGAGAGAAAGAAAGGGAGATGGGGGAAGAGAGAGGATTAGAGAGAGAGAGAGAGAGAGGGGCGGAAAGAGAGAGAGAAAGAAAGGGAGATGGGGGAAGAGAGAGGATTAGAGAGAGAGAGAGAGAGAGAGAGAGAGAGAGAGATGGGGGAAGAGAGAGGATTGGAGGGAAAAGAGAGAGGGAGGTAGGAGAGAAAGAAAGAGAGAGGAAGGATGAGAGAGAGGAGGAGAGTGATGGGGAAGAGAGAGTATTGGAGGGAACAAAGAGAGAGAGAGAGAGAGATCAGGGAAGAGAGAGGGAGTTAGGAGAGAGAGAGAGAGAGAGAGGAAGGATGAGAGAGAGGACTTGAGAGAGAGGAGGAGAGAGAGATCGATAGAGAGATGGTGTTGGAGGGAGAGAGATGTACGAAATAAGAAATATTGAGAGTGAGAAGTGGAGAGAGAGAAGGAGTGACAAGGGAGAGACAGAGAGAGAGCGTGTATGTTTTGGGTTGAGATAAAGAGACAAATAAGGAGAGATGGAGATAAGGGGGGGGAGAAGGAGATATAGGGAGAGAGGGAGGGATATAGTAACATAGTTGGTGGGTGAAGAGAGAGAGAGAGGGGGAGAGAGATGGGAGAGAAAGGGAAAGAGAGGAAGGCAGAGAGAGGACGTGAGAAAGTGGAGAGAGGGAGGGAAAGAGAGATGGACTTGGAGGGGGAGGGAGAGGGAGGCAATAAGAAAGACATAGAGAGATAAAGGTGGAGAGAGAGAGAGAGAGAGAGTGAGTGATAAGGAAGATGGAGAGAGAGGGAGAGAGGAAAAAAGGAGGAAAGAGAGATATTAGCGCGGGAGAGGGAGAGAAGCGGAAGATAGAGATATAGATGGAATGTGAAGAGAGGGAAGAAGAGAGAGATGGGGAGAGGAGGGGATTCAAAAGGAGATTGATATATATGGAGTGCGAGAGCGTGTGCGTTTAGGGGGGTGAGATAGAGAGACATAAAAGAAGAGATGGAGGGGGATATAGATATAGATGGAGGGTGGAGAGAGGGAATAATATTTCTCACAATAGATGGATTGATATAAGTGGAGATGGTGATTTATAATCCTATTTGATTATTTGCACTATATGCATCGATTTTAGTGTAGATATTTATTTCTAATGATATTTGATTACATGCACTAGATGCATTGATTTCAGTGTAGGTGGTGATTTCTAATACAATTTGATTGCTTGCACTAAATGTGTTGATTTCAATTTAGATGTTGATTTATAATTATATTTGATTACTTGAACTAGATGAATTGATTTCAATGTATATGATTTCTAATCCTATTTGATTGTTTGCACTAAATGCATTGATTTCAGTGTAGATGTTGGTTTCTAGAGAGAGAGAGAGTGTGTGTGATAAGAAAGATGGAGAGAGAGGGAGAGAGGAAAAAAGGAGGAAAGAGAGATATTAGCGGGGGAGAGGGAGAGAAGGGGAAGATAGAGATATAGATGGAAGGCGAAGAGAGAGAAGAAGAGAGAGATGGGGAGAGGGGGTGATTGACAAAGAAATTGATATATATGGAGTGTGAGAGCGTGTGTGTTTAGGGGGGTGAGATAGAGAGACAAAAAAGAATAGATGGAGGGGGATATAGATATGGATGGAGGGTAGAGAGAGGGAGGAATATTTCTCGCACTGAGAGGGAAGAATATTTTTTGCACTAGATGGATTGATTTAAATGGAGATAGTGATTTATAATCCTATTTGATTATTTGCACTATATGCATCGATTTTAGTGTAGATATTTATTTCTAATGATATTTGGTTACTTGCACTAGATGCATTGATTTCAGTGTAGGTGGTGATTTCTAATACTATTTGATTTCTTGCACTGGACGTGTTGATTTTAATTTAGATGTTGATTTATAATTATATTTGATTGCTTGCACTAGATGCATTGATTTCAATGTAGATTATTTCTAATCCTATTTGATTGTTTTCACTAAATGCATTGATTTCAGTGTAGATGGCGATTTCTAATCCTATTTGATTGCTTTGAGTAAATGCATTGATTTCAGTGTAGATGTTGGTTTCTAATCTTATTTGATTGCTTGCATTAGGTGCATTGATTTCAATGTAGAAGTTATTTTCTAATCTTAT
This sequence comes from Pinus albicaulis, assembly GCA_034641835.2. Classification (NCBI taxonomy): domain Eukaryota; kingdom Viridiplantae; phylum Streptophyta; class Pinopsida; order Pinales; family Pinaceae; genus Pinus; species Pinus albicaulis. The sequence goes on from CM076582.1 coordinate 212,051,906, forward strand.
TTGATTGCTTGCATCAAATGCATTGATTTTAATGTATATGTTGATTTATGATTTGATGTAATTGGATATATGACAGTACACTAATTTTAATGCGATTGGATTAACAATATGCACTGATTTTAGTGTAGGCACAAAACGTTATTGACAATGTACATTGATTTTTGTTTTATAGTAATTTAAACTATTAATATTGGAGAGCAAGAGAGACAAGGTATCATGTTTACTACAACAACTCGAGCTAAAGATTTAAATGGTTTGTGATTTAAATTTTATTTTTCATACAATCGATATGAAAATATAACAAAACTAATAAGGGTGGCAATAAGAATAGTAGAACAAAATAGTTTGAGATTGATCACAATGAAGATTATTTGTAACATGAGTACATTCTTATTATTCACATTTTCTATCTTTCAACACTATTATTGTCACTTTGCATTCAAAAAAAAATTTCATCATTTTTCATCATTATAGTTATTTACAATATTTATCATCTCAACGAACTGAGGTAACAGAGAAAATTTAAAATTAAAATGACCAAGTTAATCTCAGAAATATTTAGCATATTTTAAGTGATTATATTAATATTTGATATATTTACATATTATTGATAAAATTAATCATATCTTTGATATATTTTCCTTGGCAGCACACGAATTAAACCAACCTATATCCATCTTAACTCTAGATCTATCAAGCGCCGAGAGAGATCAAATCTCTCGAGGTGCAAACCTTTCCTCAAGTTTTGCACTCAAAAAAGAGGTTTACACCTCGAGAGATTTTATCCCTTTCGGTGCTTGATAGATCCGGAGTTAAGATGGATCTAGGTTGGTGGGTATTCCAAAAGTAGAATATTCATTCCCCTTAACCTAGACCTTAATCCGATTTCCCTGAAACCCTTAAATCCAAGATTCATGGTCGATTCGCAAGAAATCCTACGTGGTAACAATTTGATGATAATGTGATTTAATCTCTATATATTAATAGTTATAAGTGCTGGAAGCTTTCGATAAGTGGGATCACTATTAATTATGTTTCCATGAGATTTATGCGACTCACATTTTGAGTAAACCACTTGGCCCATTCATTTATTTTTACATGCAACGAAATTCTACATTACTAAAGCTCTTCTTTATAATCAATTAAATCTTATCAATAAATTTACATAATACGTAATCAAAACAAGTTCAGTTTCCTAAAATTTTGTTCCTATGATAAATCTTCCAACTTGATGCGCAATTTTGTGATGCCTAGGCCAACACAATTTTCGGCAGATTTGATCCTTTTCCGAAATTACAATAATTTTTGTGTTACAATACCCTTTCCTAACCTTTTGTGGGTTTAAAACCATTGGCTTAGGAATTGTGTCAGAGGGATTAGAAATTAAAAAAAAAAACACTTGCCGTAAAAGGAAAATAGATGAGCACAATTCCAGCACAAATAACACACGAAATCATGAAATGGTATGGAAAGAAGATTAAATTTAAGGGAAATTTTTGGCATAAAGAAATCACAAAATCACGAAATGGTATGGAAAGAAGATTAAATTGAAGGAAAATTTCGGCATAAAGAACTCATGAAATCACGAAAAGGTATGGAAGATTAAATTTGAGGGAAAATTTCGAAAAAGCCCTATGATTTGAAAAGGAAAAAAAATTGATAAAACATAAAGGTTTAGAGAAAGAAGAAAGCTCCATTGCCACTAGAGCCCTAACAACAACAAATGGAGCTGATGAAAATAAATAAAAACAACCCTAAGACTTTGAGAAATTATATCATCCCTTCAACTTAGTTTTAATTAAGGGTTTTAATGTCCTACAATTCTAATAACAAGAGATATCTAAAATTTAAATTTAAAATAATTATTTTAAATAAATATTATAATATTATGCATGTATATAATAATATAATATTTTGGAGAGCTCATATATATGGAAGTAAGATGCGTAGAATAATTTAAAGTAAAAATAAGAATTACAACTAATAATTTTATTTTATTTTTTAATAAAAGAAATGTAACCTATAAGTATTAGTGGACACTAACATAAAAAAATCTAAGGGTCCACCAGAGTTGAAATCTTGCTCTGATACCATATGTAACAACTTCAAAATTTAACATGCAACTAATTATATCAAATATGCAATTAATAATCAACACAAAATCTATTCAACTAATTAGAATAGAATTTTCAGAAAAACCTGAGCAGAGACGACTTACTTGTAGTGACGATATTCCTTATTTGTGCTTTCAGATTTGAATGCTATTTGAATCTTGCTAACCGCAACAAAGTTTTGGGGATGACTCTCCACCCAACTGTAGGCTCAGCTGCACATAATCTTTCTACAAATAGCCACTCTGAGCCCTCAATCAACGTACTACTGCCACGGAATACTTTGTCTTACAACACTTTTCTCCCAAGAGAATGGATGAAGGAATGATGAATCTCAACTTAATCAACGTCTATTAAATAGACCAAACAATGGAAATGGAACCACATGCACACATTCCTTGTGTCAACATGCAACCTTTATTTCTTTATTTCAAGTTTTATTTAATTTAATGTTTCTCTTAATTTACTCTTTCTTATTTTATTCTATTTTACTTTTTGTTGAATTTACTTATTTTTACTATTTTCTTAGTTCAACTCTTACTTATTTTTTTTTTTTTACTTTTCTTAACTTCACTTATTTTTAATATTTTTATAATTTACTTTTATATATTTTTATTTAGAACTCGAGTTTATTATTTACTATTTTATTTATTTATTTATTATTTATGAGGTATTTACTATTATTTACTTATTATTTAATAATATTATATTATAATATATTATTTATTATTTTTATTATTATTTATGGGACATTACATACCCCTCTTTAAGGAACTTCGTCTCGAACTTAAGTTTTATTATTTACTATTTTATTTATTTATTAATATTATTCACTTTATTATTTATTATGTATTTACTATTATTTACTTATTATTTATTTACTATTATTTAATAATATAATATAATATAATATTATTTAGTTATTATTTATTATTTATATTTCAAATTCCAAAGAAGAGACAACTTACCTGTAGTGATGATATTCCTTACTTGTGCTTTCAGAGTTGAACGCTTTTTGAATCCTTCTAACCGCAACAAAATTTTGGAGAGAACTCTCCACCCAACCGTAGGCTCAGCTACACATAATATTTCTACATTTGGCCACCGAGTCCTCAATCAATGTACTACTACCAACGAATCGTTTGTCTTTCAAAAATTTTCTCCCAAGAGAATGGATGAAGGAACGATCAAGAGAATGAATGAAGGAACGACGAATGAATCTCATCTTCCTCAACCTTTATTAAATAAACCAAACAACGTAAGGGAACTGCATGCACACATTCTCTGTGTCAACATGCAACTTTTATTTCTTTATTTTAAGTTTACTTAATTTAATGTTTTTCTTCGGTCAACTCTTTCTTATTTTATTCCTTTTTACTTTTGTTAACTTCACTTATTTTATAGTTTACATTTACATATTTTTATTTAAAACTCCAATTTATTATTTACTATTTTATTTATAACTCCAATGTATTATTTACTATTTTATTTATTTATTATTATTATTCTCTTTATTATGTATTTACTATTATTGAATTATTATTTATTTAATAAAATTATATTATATTATATTATTTATTATTTATTATTTTTAATATTATTAGGGGACATTACATGCTCCTCGTCTTTAAGGAAATTCTTCCTGAAGTTAAGTTGAATCATTTAAAATTTTATTTATTTAGTTTATTACTTCACGTTTTCCCAACACCCTCTGTTGAACTAGTATAACCAGCAGTCATCGGAAGTTTCCACAACACCCTTGAAATCTCAAGAATCTTTGTCCTCTTTCCCACTTTTGGAACTAGGCATAAGCCTCATCAGTCTATACCATATCCCAAGGCTGGCCCCGGCTTGAGCCCGACTCAGACCTCATTTGCCCCAAGGTAGGCACCTGGCTCAGTATTCCATCCAACATTACTCCAGGCATCTCGCAAGGCTGACCCACTCCCTCCACAATCATCAAGGTGCACAACACCAGGCATCAAAGTCCTTACACCCCTTCCAGACTTCGACATCCCAATCTAATACCAAGAACTTGGCCTACAATATCATACACTTAGCCTCCTCAAGATCGTCCCATAGCCCCTCAAGAGCTATCCATCAGTTATACAAGACAAAGGAACCACTGGCATATGTAGTGTTGATTGAGTTTGTCCCCATCCCATATGGTGTTACATATTATCCTTCGTAGGTATGGGATCCCACGAGATCATCAAATAATCCGGCCCTCTCGGCCCATTTATGGAGTTCCTGTCAGTCACCACATCTCAACATGCATCCAATGCATTAGTTATTATCATAACATCATAGAAAATAATTCACATGCCAACTCTTTCATTTCATCATGATAATATAAAATCATTGTTAATAACCACATTCTAAATGGTAAAGAGTTTCATAGTCATGCATGTCACAAAATATGTATTGATTCCACGTGCTTCACATCTTGAAATACCATCATAAGTTATAACATCAAGATATATGAATCATGACATCACATAATAAATGAACAAAATGTCAAAATACATCATATCATAACATCATTATCCCTATGCATATCTTATCCATCATTAGCATACAACATCATTATCATAGAAAATAAATAAATAAGCACCAAATATGCATCATCCACCTCTCATCAGAATTATATCCATTTACCGCATACCATCATATCATGAAACATAATTAAATGAGAATCATCTCAACACTTATCAAATATAGAACAATAATACACTATAAGGATTCTTATCATGAATTAATTTCATTTACTTATATAAACAATGAATATTAATTATGAATTAAGATTATTCAACATCCCTCTAGGATCTATGTTTTATGCATATTGTGCTTATCCACATTTACACAAGATCATTCTTATTTAAGTCTTATGTTATTCTTAATCCACTCGCATGAGGGCTTGCTATCCCCTAGTGTTTTATCCCACTCACATAATTGTCATTATTCATCTTAAAGTATTTTCTTGTGTCATCAAGTTCCCACTTGATTTATTTTATTGTAGATTCACCCATGTTCAAGTTGGACTAGGGATTCTTCCACCTTAATTTTCACTCATTAAATACCATCTTTAGAAACATAAGTGCTTGAAATCAGTACTACCATTATCATCCAGGAAAAGGTTTTGTACGCCTAATTCGCTTAGCAGTAACTTCAATACTAATGGCACAACTTGATAAGTTGTTCTATATGAAGTCCCATTCGATCATCAATCCACACATGAAATAATAAATGTTGCTCCAATCTTCATATAGTTTTTATTCACATCAACACCCTCCTTTACTATCACTAATCTTGCACTTGCTATGAAATACTACCTTTATGCTATGGTATTTTCTTTTTTAAGTTTACAAAATCCTTGTAATTTCTAATTTCTCTTCTTCATTGCCATCATAGAAGCACTCATGATTTGATTACATCTAAAATCTAATGTCCTCATATTGCCTATAATTCCTTAAAATGATCGTCATGATTATCCTGATCATTTAAATTCATTGGTTGATTAATTATATTTCCTTCTTGGTAGGAATAATATTTATTTATAGTTTACATTTTTACTTATTGTGTTCTATATGAAAATACTTGTAGGATTCCACAGCTAAGTTCCACAGGGATATTTATTCATTTGTTACCTCAAGATTGTTAAGGGATATTTATTCATTTGTCACCTCAAGATTGTTAAGTTATTTCATCTTGAATATTCATAAATCTAAATCTTCAATCATGTCCTTTTTTTTAGAAGCTACTACTTTTGGTTGATTTCTTCTACTTATTTATGGAATTCTCACTCACTCACCTTAAGTATCTTTCTATTACTCATTTCAATTCACTTCCTCATTCTATGTTGGTCATAGTTTTGAGGGCTACCATTTGTTAGCTTCATTACAAAACCTACAAGTTCATGCTTTTCCTTTATTTCATAGGGTAACTTTATAAAAATCTACATTGCTAGAATCAACTTAGAAACTTTACTTCTTTTCTTAACATTGTTGTCTATTTATACTTCATATTACATTAGATCATTCTAATAATTATTGTTTCGACTTCAATTTATGTGTATTATTGGAAAATTGTATTGGTGTTCTCTCAAAATGATCAAGTTCCTTATCATTCTCCCCCTCTTGAAGAGGCAACATCCACATAACAAGGTTGAGCAATTAACTAAACATGAAACTATTCATCATGACTTAAGCTAATTATATTTCAATGCACATATCTTATTTAACACATTAAGTTATATCATTACGACTATAATAGTCATGCATATAAAATATGAAAATATAACAGTCATGCATATAATGTTCATACATTTAATCATTAATTGTGCTTATCTCTAATATGAAAAAATATATAAAATAAATCTAGATAAAAAAACAATAACTATATATGATAAATCATATAAAATATAATCTCTTAGTAATCCATATTTCCTATTTATATAATCACTCCCTTTATATTTAATACATAAAAAAAATTCCTTTCAAAATCAAAATTCCCAATACTTCTAAATATAGCAAAATGGTATATATATATATATATATATAACAAAAAAAATCATTTAGTTACTCTATACAATTTATCCACCTTTTTAAAGCCAAACACTCACAATAATAAATTAAAAAGGTGAATATTGTTGAATTTCTCTATCTTATATTAAATTGCTTATAACAACTTGAAATTTAGATTACTACTATCCTAATAAACATGTCTTTTGTAATTCTTAATAAATATGTCTAGTGATAAAGCATTTCTATATGAAATATGGCTTGTGTGATCCATAGTTTGTATAAAGATATCTTTAGGTAAAAATCACATAGCAAAGAATTTGGTCAAAGCATTTTGAACCAACTAGTGTGGTTCATCTTCACGACCGATGAGAAATCAGATCAAAGAATTCCACTATAAATAAATGAAGAGAAGGGTGGCCGTTGGATGGAAACGACTAGTTTGACCCAAAAAAAGGGAAGGTCATAGATATTGGAATAATGGATCATTAGTGAAATATTAAATAATTAAAGTTGTTGTTTTTATTGAGATATTTATGGAGAAATTAGTGGAATTATAGATGAGATATTTGTGGATGATTGTTGAGATAATTATGGAGTGATTTGGGGAGTTATTGATTCATAAATTTGTGGGGATGAAAAATCCCAACATCTCTCCTCATGTATAAATATATATCTATGTTAATAAAATTTAATTAATATTGTTGTGTGAAAGCTGTGTACATTATTGGTAAATATTTTTATACTCTGTAATTTATTTTTACTGTACTGTTTATTTCATTTCGTATCAGAGCCATTGCCTAAACCAAAGAATTTGTAAAATGTGTAATGACTTGGAGTGTTGAATTCCCTCTTGCATGGAGGAATAATATGCGTGCAATATATGCGTGCAATGAAGGAGAAGCGTGAATCCCCTTATGAGAGTTGTAAAAAAAAAAATCTATGCAAAGCATTAGTGCCTAACTGTATCCATCATTTGAACTTTTAATTTGTATTCCATGACTATGTTCCTTTGTATAGCAGATCTGTATCAGGGTTGCGTGGAGCATTTGCCAGGAGACTTGTGTGCTAAGACTTCTGTCTAGATCTGTGTTGGAGATAATCTTGTTGAATTCTGGCTGCAGTTGTTGCACCTACATGCGTGGAGAGTTCTTGGACCTGCATGCCTCCGAATGCGTTGAGAGTTCTTGTACCTGGGTGGGTACCTTTTGTTGTGGAGATTTTTAAACCTACATTAAAGGAGAAACGTTTAAATTAACGTGGAGGAAGCTCACGTCGATGCTGTGTGGAGTTTAGTACATGAAATGAAGCTTTTTTTTAATGCATTTATTTTTAATACGCCTGCAATTGGGGATCGAAATATTAAATACTCAAAGGAATGAAATTTAAAAGATTAAAGTTTGTTTTTGTGGTGATCGCGAAAGTGAAGTAGAGTGAGAATATTTTATTTCTTATTACGTTTTTAATGCACGGAGTGAATAAGAAGGAGAGAGACTTACCGGAGAGGTAAGAAAGTTGGGTTTTTATTGAATATTTTGGAGAAAGAAATGTTTAGTACTCTGAGAATTATTGTTAATTTGAGTTTGTATATGATATTATATATTTATGTTATCATAAATATTTTTGTAAAGGGTTTATCTTTTTTTTTATTGTGTTGAGATATATTTATTATACTCAAACATTAATAAAAAAATATATTTTGTGGTGGTGGTAACATTGGCTTTTGTCCCGGTTGAAATGGGACACATTGTGTTTATTGTGCACTTTCTTTCTCTAATTCTTTAAATCTCTCTTACTCTTCACATGGAAACAAGTGGTATTGTATTGCCTAAACTTGTTGGCACAAACTACTTTTATTGGAGAAAACATATGCAACCTATATTCATCACTAAATATTTATGGGAACTTGTAAGTGATGGATACACTATGCCATCTCTTGATGAATTCAAAGCATTAAGTGATGATCAAAATAAATCCCTTAAGGAACTTATTAAGAAATATAATGAAGCACTTTCACTTATAGGAAGCGCTCTTGAAGAATCTATATTTCCAAGAATTAGTGGTGCAATATCATCTAAAGAAGCATGGGATATCTTGAAGAATACATATGAAGGTGTTGTTGTAGCTAAACTGCAAACATTAAGGAGGAATTTTTAGAATTCCCATATGCAAAGTAATGAATCCATTCATAATTACATCACAAAAATGCAAGATCTTGTTAATCAGATAAGGTCATTAGGTGAAGATGTTCCAGAACGAAGGCTAATTGAGAAGTTTTAAAGAAGTGTTCTTCCTAAGTTTTAGATGGTCACTATTAGTATTATGGTCTCTAAAGATTTATATACCATGAAAATTGATGAATTAAGTGGATTATTTTTAACTGTTGAAGAGAATCAACCATATGAGCTAGTAGAACATGCCTTTTCTGCAAATCAAAGAGGAATAGGAAGTAGTGGTCTATCATAATCAGAATCAAAACAGAAATCAAAAAAGTTCACAAGGAAATGCATCACCTTTGAGAGGTAGAGGTACGAATCCCAATCAATTTAGAGGAAGAGGAAGAGATGGATCTCGTGGAAGAGGACAAGGAAGTGATGGAGGTAGAAATGGAGGAATAGGTGGAGGATCACAATGTTATTATTTCCAAAAAATTGGCCATCTTGAAAGAGATTGTTATGAAAAAATGCGAGATATGGAGCGAAAAAGTGTTAATAAAGTTGTTGAAGAAACTAGGAATGATAAGTTATTCATCTAAATTTTGATGGCACAGTGAAGAAAGTGAAGTATGGTATATTGATTCAGGATGTTCGAGTCATATGACATCTCAAGAGGAGTTGTTTACCAAAATTAATGACAATTATTATGGTAAAGTTGTATTTCATAATGATAGTGTTTCTGAGGTGAAAGGGAAAGGCACAGTTACAATACCAACATTACATGGAAAAAAGAAGTTAATTGATGACACTTTGTTGACACCAACATTGAAGAAGAATCTACTTTCTGTAGGAAAGATGATGGAGAAAAACTACACGTTAGTGTTTGATAATAAATAATTCCTAATCATGCATAAGTTAAATAAATATGTGGTTGTAGCAAGAGGTGAAATGACCGAAGAAAAAAATTTCAAACTCTCTTTTGATTCAAGTAATTCACAAAGTTTGAATAGAATAGAAGAATAAAATAGTAAGCTTTGTCATTATAGGATGGGGCATCTGAATTTTCAGAGATTGGTGTTGATGAGAAAGCAGGACATGGTGAATGGTCTTCCTCATATCAATTTGGATGATAAAGTATGTGAAGGATGTATTTTTGGGAAACAACACAGGGAAAATTTCTCTGACAGAACATGGAAGGCTAGAGAAGGTCTAGCATTGGTGCATTCAGATTTGTGTGGTCCAATGGAGATTGTGTCTTTTGGAAAGGCACATTATTTTCTCACTTTCATTGATGATTATTCTAGGAAGACTTGGGTGTATTTTCCACAAGAGAAGTCTAAAGTGTTTTCTCATGTGAAGCTGGGTTACACTTTTTGCCCTTTTTTGAGAAATTTTTTTCATTTTTTTGGGTTCTTCAACTTTCTGCAAACTATAACAATTTTTCCGTGTAGAATTTCATTTTGCGGTAAAAATAAAAGTTGTGAGAAATTTTGTTAGCTTTCTATTACTTATTTTTTGAAAATTTTTTATGCGGATTTGATATGTCAACTTAGCGTTTCTTTGAGTGTGTGTTTCTTAACAATCAAAGAATTCATAAGTAGTCATGTTATGTGGCAACGTTGTATTCATTGAAAATTCTTGTTTTTGAAAAAAAAAAATGTGTTACAACAATCTAGACAAAGTCTACTTTGGTTTCATCATATTTACAAAGCCAATGGATGCATATCATAATTACTAGAATTTTTTGAACTGGTCTAATACGAAAAACTGCGTATTTTTTATATGTTTCGTGTGGCAACAAATTTCTTAACATACAAGTTATAAACTAAAAATCTAAAAGCTACCCATTACATTCAACGGACCAATGTAATGCCCCATAATTTTTTAAAATTTTTTTACAATGTATTTTGGGAGATACAAAATTTTGATTTCACTGAATCACGATGACCCTCAAAAATTGTTTGCACTCATTTTATTAGAAAAATAATTAAAATTAATAAACGTTTACGAAATTCCATAAAATTTATATTTCCTGAAAGTAGATTCAATTCTGAAAAAGCTTGTCTTGGTTCCGACAGTTAATTAACAAGTTTTCATGGAGTTTAATCAGTCCAAAGTTGCAGAACCGTTTTCAGAGCTTGGCTCTGCGTAATCAGTGACGCGATAGTTCGGCCGAACTATTAGCGACAGTTCGGCTGAACTATGTTTTCCGCTTACGGGCCGCTAAAACTAACGGCTTAATAGTTCGGCCGAACTTATTATCAAAAGTTCGGCCGAACTATTGTGTAATTTTCCGTCGGCCGGAATTTTTTGTGGAGCCCCCTACAAAACACATATTTCGCAGTCAATATAAATTGCCGCGAAATGATTCACAATTTTCGCACATTTCGCACTTCATTTCATCTTACAACTTGTTTTGAATTCAAAAATTTTTCTTCAAAGTTTGGGGTCAAAAAATTTTTTTGGAAGACATTTTCTGGAGACGGCGTGATTTTTCTTGGAGGTTCAAAGTTTGAATTTAAAAAACTTTTTTTGAAGACATTTTTGGAGGCGACGTGATTTTTCTTTGAGGTATGTACGTGTTTTGTGTTGAAATAAATCTTTTGAGCTTTTTTGTTCAAAAGTTTTTCTTTACATTTTAAGATTTAAAGAATTTTTTTGGAAGACATTTCTTGGAGGCGGTGTGATTTTTCTTAGAGATATGTACGTGTTTTGGATTGGATTACGTATTTTTTAGAAAAGATTTTTTTAAATTAAATCTTTTGTGATATTGTTTGTAATTGAGTTATTGTCTAATTTTTTAAAGGAAATTTTTTTAACCTCATACCCTATTATCATGGGAAATTGAAGAACTTGTGTGAGAAAATATGATCGAAAAAGAAAGCCCGAGGAACGTAGAGAAGAGACGAGACAATATCGCAAAAGAAAGTTAGAAGCTCTCTCAAATATTGAAGAGGAAAATCAACCTCAAGCAGAAATTGAAGCAGGTATGTAAATGTAAATATTACATGCTCTATTGATATATATTTAAAATTTTTCTAATGTAAAATGTAACGCTTAATTTTTATTTGATAAACTAGTTTGAAAAATATTTTTTTTGATGTAAACAGACAGAGATATTCCTCAAAATATTGAAGAAGAAAATCAACCTCAAGCAGAAATTGAAGCAGGTATGTAAATGTAAATATTATGATCTATTGATATATTTTAAAGTTTTCCCAATGTAGAATGTGAAGCTTAATTTTTATTTGATGAACTAGTTTGAAAAATATTTTGTTTAATGTAAACAGACAGAGATACTCCTAAAAATATTGAAGAAGAAAATCAACCTCAAGCAGAAATTGAATCGGGTATGTAAATGTAAATATTATGATCTATTGATATATTTAAAATTTTCCTAATATTTATCGACATATTTATTAATTTAGTTATTTATTGAATATGTACTATTTTTTCGAATATGTACAGATGAAATCACTATCGATAATGAGATGTTAGAAAATGTCGACACTCGCACATATGGAGATAAAAAACCTGACTATTTTATACGATATCGTGTCGAGAAAATTTTGGAAATGTTTTTCAAAACTGAGGTGACAGTTCAAGCTCAAACGTTGAAAGGTCTCTTATCATCAAGGAAATTAAAAGAAGCGACGACACTATTGGGTATTCGAAAATCAACCAAAGATAAAAAAATGAAAGAAGACGTGATAAAAAATATGAGTAGTGCTATAGAGTCAATTAAGAGATCTAGAGATAAAAATGTTTCAAATATACGTAGAGGAATACAAATGGAAATGGTTTCACCAAGTACTCAAGAGAATCGTTTGAATCTAACATCTATGGCACGAGCACTGGGAACCTCGCGGAAAACTCTGCACAAACATCGAAAATTTCGACTGCAAATAGACGTAAATGATGAACTCGCTTGTTGGAGAGCTATTTGTAGGCAACCATACAAAGATAGACTTGGAGAAGATGTTAAAAAAAATAATATATGAATATTGGAAGAACAATTCGCGTGTTTCACCCACTGCAAGACATGTGATGCGAAGAAGAATAGCGCGAAATCAATACGAAGAACATTAAAAACATCTCTTGGAAACCACTCAAATAGAGTTATTCAACAAGTTCAAAGAAGAGAATCGTCAAATTCAAGTTTCACTAAAGGTTTCTTTGTTCAACAAAAACCATGGTATGTAAAACCTATCACCGTACGCGACACTTGTTGTTGCCGTTATCATGTGGAATTTGAGTTATATTATGACACATTCCTTGATTTCTAGAGAACATTATGGAAGGATTCACCCTCTATGATTCACCCTCCTTCCACTATCCGTGAATTCATATCTCAAATTCTATGTGAAAGAGAAAGCGATGAAATATTTTACAAAAAGAAATGTGTTGGTGGTAAAAAATGCGATGATTGTGGAAATTTGACTAAATTTCAAAACAAATATCGTATCGATATAAATGATCAATCATTGTCCAACATGAAAGTGAAATGGAAGAGATACGAATATACCAGTACATCGATTCAAAGTGCAGATAGTGTTAAAAGAATCGAATTACGAGAAGACGAAAATTTTCTAATAGACTTTTTGAGAAAGTTTGAAGCAGAAATTTACAAATACACCATGCATTCCCATAGAGCTCGATGGCAAGACTTGCAATTCAAAAAATCTCATGAAGTTTTTCCACCAGGAACCATTTTGTCAGTGATTGATTTTGCAGAAAACTACACATTTGCTCCACAAAAAGAAATTCAGAGTGAATACTATCACTCTGACCAAGTCTCCATGCTCGTTCATATTCTATATAGACATGCTGAACAAAATGTCGATGATATAGAAAGCACGAGTGAAAATCGACATATCATTAAAGAATATCATTTTTATATCAGTGACGATCGTACGCATGATACATGTTTTGTACAACATTGTTTTGGAAAAAATTATGATTCATTGAAAAATCGTGGAATAACATTCAATGAACATTGGATATGGTCAGACGGATGCGCAGGTCAATTCAAATCTGCACGATCATTTTTTTGGTTATGTCGTCTTCATAAGAAAACCTGCATTAAACATTGTTGGAATTTCTTTGAGACTGGCCATGGAAAAGGAGAACATGACGGTGCAGGAGCATGCATAAAACGAGTACTTCGAAGATATCAAATGAACCACTTTTCACGCCGACTTGCAAACGTTGAAGAAGTTGTTCAATGGTGCAAAAATGCTCTAAGCCATGAGATTAACCCATCACGAGAAGTGCAAAGGTACATTCAATTTAATTTATATTGGTAATCTAATTTTAAACATTGTACATTTATCATGCAATGATTATTTTTAATTGTATTTTGATATCATATTTACAAATTCTTTTTCCAATTTTCCATATAAAGGTTTTTCTGGCATATTGGAATCGGAGACGTAAATAGATCAATTGGAAATGAAGTTGGAACAATAAAAGGGACTCGAAAATTGCATTCAATTCAAACAAAATCGTCCACAAATGTGTTTGCATTGGATAAAAGAAAATATTCTTGTTTTTGTGATGTTTGCATAGACAACACAAAATCCAATGACATCTGTGAAAACAAAATGTATGTGAACGATTGGAAACATACAGAGCTAAAAAAAAAAGGGAAAAATGTCTGTTGCAATGATTGAAGAAATGGAATCAGATGAAACTACAATATCATCCGATGGTGATCGAGTTTCTGATCTTGTTAGAGAAGGTAACATTTGAATTACTTTTTAATGATTTTTAAAGATTTACAAATTTAAATTTAAATATGCATAATTAAATGTTAAATTTATTTTATTGTGCAGGAGATGTTTTTGCTGTAATTGCACCTATTGACAACGAGGAAAATGTGAAGTATTATTTGATGCGTTGCACTGAACAAAAAATGAAATTATTACAAGACTATAATGATCACGGATTTCAGTATGACAAAGGGTCTATTATACTTAAAGGTTATTTTTTCAAACAAACTCGTCAAAGTGGAGACTTTGTTTAATTCGAAGACTATGACCCTGATTCCATAAGTTGTCAATATAGTCACTTGGTGTGTGCAGCACGCATAAAGTTGATAGAAGTTCAATCAAAGAAAAAATAAAAAATTAAGAAATGGAAAATGTCAAAATCCGATCATGAACGGATTATTGAGGATGGAATTCCATTAGAATTTTTTTGAGTGAAGTGTCGGGACAACAATTTATTATCTTTTAAACCTTTCAGTACTCAACTAAAAATTGAACTGCTTATGTTATTTGTGGTTTGCAAATGTTACAAATTGTTTGGGTACAAGCACGTGCTCTAGTTTCCACTGAAAATAGTTTTTCTATACATGTGCATTGATTAAAAATGTTAAATATGTATTTGATATATATATTCTAGAATGAAATTAATTGTTCTTGTATATTAATTGTTTTTGTATATGTTCTTCGACCATATGGTACAAATTATTTCACTTTATTTTGTAAAGTCAGATTTGGTCCCCATATGGCCTAGCCTCCAAGGGACGAGATAACAAGTGGTTGTCCCCACTTGCCCAAATCTCGGCTTTTAAGTACAATTTTACTGTTTATGTCAAGCATCTTACATGATGTCCTAGCGAAAGATAGATTCTCTTTGTTTCAAGTTTCTAGTAAAAGTTGTCACTGAATGCCCCGCTCGAACTCTTGTAGTAAACACCATACCTCATCTCTCTCGCTCTCCAATATTATTAGGTTTAATTATTATAACACAAAAATCGTTCTAGACATTATCAATAATTTTTTGCGCTTAAAGTAAAATCAATGAACATTATTAATCCAATGTCTTTACAAGTAATGTACCATCATACATGCAATTATATCAAATTAGAAATCAACATATACAATGAAATCAATGGGGATTGTCTTGTTGCAAGTAGATCATAATTTCAATTTACCATATGTGCAAATGTAGGTTGAAACCATCCAAAACTTTAAGTTGTAAATTGAAACCATCCAAAACTTTAAGTCTTAAAACCCCTTCGATTATATATTGTGCATCATTAAAACATTTAACATTTAAAGTTCATTAAATATCACATGCAAAATGTAGATTGAAACCATCCAAAACTGGAGTTTTAAAAACTTCACATGCCACATGCCAATTATAATTCAACAATCCAACAAAAACATTTAACAAATTACATATCACACGCCACACCAAGACGACCACACTAAGAGGATTGGTGCACTTCGTTTGGAAGGAGTCAATATATGTCGTATTGGAGCGATTAGACAGAATTCGAAAAGGAAAGAGCTTGAACCAATTCAAGCAGACCCAGGATCGAATTGTTCTATGGAGCTTCATGAGAAGAGATATTTGAAAAGCACTGTTAAGCCATGCCAATTATAATTCAACAATGCAACAAAAACATTTAACAAATTAAATATCACACGCCAAAGTCGTTTCAAGTTTTTGGTAAAAGTTGTCGCCAAATGACCTACTAGAATATTATAAATAGTAACTTTGTAAGATCATTTGGCATTCGGAAAAATTCAAAAGTCTTAGACTGTCAATCAATTTAAAGTATCATTCACCATAGGGAGTGTAAAATATTCAAAGCAGGTTGGTGACGATGCTCACTCCTAGCTTGAAGCAGCGCCAATGACCAATTCTTTAATGAATTCCAATGCACTAGACCAACGTTGGTTCAACCTACTTGGTTTTTCACGCAAGAAATTCCAAGGATGGACTTTCTAGACAAACTGCCGAAATTGAAAAGCTTGACATGGAGATACGACAAGGTGAACAAAGACTTCAGGAACTCCTTATGGAAAGGGCTCACTTGAAGGAAATAAGCACCACGTTGCAGGGTAAAGTCAAGAACATGGAAGATAAGATCAAGAGGGACTTTCTTGATCCGAAACCCATTGGTTTGAAGAAAGAAAATGCATGTGTTGGCACACTTGGAAAAGAAGACGACCACACTAAGAGGATTGGTGCACTTCGTTTGGAAGGAGTCAATATATGTCGTATTGGAGCAATTAGACATAATTCGAAAAAGAAAGAGCTTGAACCAATTCAAGCAAGCCCAGGATCAAATTGTTATATGGAGCTTCATGAGAAGAGATATGTGAAAAGCACTGTTAAGCCAAGGGCTAGTTCGAAAAACATATTGGAAGAGGAAATGTTGAAGAAGATTACGAAAGTAAGGCACAAGACAAGGAGGAATGATGATGAAAGTTCCTTGGACTTGAGATTCATGTCTACAACCGTACATGGGAAAAAGTTCTCTTCTTTGATAGACACGGGGCTACCCATAGCTTCCTAAGTCGAAAGGCAGCTTCATCTCTTAGAAAGAGGAAGGCTAGCATCGAGAAAGAGTTGAGTGCTTTCAAGGCAGTCAACTCAAGGATAAAAGTAGCAGGACTGGTGTCATGAAAAGCACACATGTGAGAGTAGGGTCATGGTTTGGAAAGATAGACTTAAGAGTCATTGACATGGATGATCATTCTATGATGGACCGAGACATTCTCTTAATTCTTGTGATCAATCTTAAACTATTTTATGAAAGATAGATAAACCATTTAAATATTTAGCTCAAACTCTTGTAGTAAACACCATACCTCAAGTCTCTCTCGCTCTCCAATATTATTAGGTTTAGTTATTATAACACAAAAATCATTCTACATTGTCAATAATTTTTTGCGCTTACACTGAAATCAATGAACACTATTAATCCAATGACTTTACAAGTAATGTACCATCATACATGCAATTATATCAAATCAGAAATCAACATATACTACATAATGAAATCAATGTGGATTGCTTTGTTACAAGTAAAATTTCAATTTACCACATGTGAAAATGTAGGTTCACATTCTATCATTCATGTTACACTGAAATCAATGAACACTATTAATCCAATGACTTTACAAGTAATGTACCATCATACATGCAATTATATCAAATCAGAAATCAACATATACTACATAACGAAATCAATGCGGATTGTTTTGTTACAAGTAACATTTCAATTTACCACGTGCAAATGTAGGTTCACATTCTATCATTCATGTAGTTTTAAAAACTTCAGATACCATTAGAATTATAATTCAACTATCCAACTAAAACATTTAACAATAAATATCACATGCCATGCCAATTATAATTCAACTATCCAACAAAAATATTTAACATTAAATAACAAATGTCAAATGTAATTCAATGACAACATTACTTCACATTCACATGCCAAAAGTACTAAAACCATCCAAAGAAAACTGAAATCAATGAACAAGTTATTAATCCAATGACTTTACAAGTAATGTACCATCATATGTATGCAATTATATCAAATCAAAAATCAACATATATAATGTAATGAAATCAATGGGGATTGTCTTGTTACAAGTAACATTTCAATTTACCACATGTGCAAATGTAGGTTCACATTCCATCATTCATGTAGTTTTAAGAACTTCAAATGCCATGCCAATTATAATTCAACTATCTAACAAAAACATTTAACATTAAATATCACATGCCATGCCAATTATAATTCAACTATCTAACAAAAACATTTAAAACATTAAATATCACATGCCATGCCAATTATAATTCAACTATCCAACAAAAACATTTAATATATGTCCAAAAATATGTCCAAAAAACATATTGTAATAAAATATGTCCAAAAATTGTAAATCTCACTCAAGTATCAAACTGTATCAAGTTTAACAAATTTTAAAACCATCTAAATTTTGAAATAAAATCAAATCTACTGTAAATCTTGTCCATCAAATGGAGGATCTAGCCTCTGGGTCTCGGTTAGCTCCCTATCCTGTAAATAGGAAACCTACATACACAATGCACATGTACTTGAACATTAAAATTTGAAGTTTTAAAAATGAATGAGAATATATATATATCTAAAACTTCATGTAAAAAACAAAATATAACAAAAAAATCACGCAATACCTCGTAAGGTTGCCTCTCCATTTGATGAACAGGATCTGCCATAGAAACATCTCTAGTGGTAACCTGTACAATATACATGTACAGTTAAATATAAATATATATATATATATATATATATATATATACAGAAATAATTTGTATAAATTAAAAAATTTCAAATGAAAATGCACGTGTGTACATATATATAAACTTATTTGAACAATAATATTAAAAAAAAGAACTAAAGACAACTTCTTCAAATGCTGTGGATGTCCCTATCTCCGTCGCTAAAGTCCTCGGATTAAAAAAATCTTCTATACAAACCTAAATTCAAAAAAAATTAAATAACTCAAAATATAGATCTCTCTCTATATATCTCAATTTTTTATGGAACTTTTTGAGGTAACATAAATTTTGAACTTGTGAAAAATTGTCCATACTTGTGCATCTCCCAATGAAGTAGAAGGCATATCTCCTAAAGAAGAAGAAGGTACTGACATCCCAAAAACATCAGACGGAATCGGTACCTGTTAAAACATTTTATCGAATTATATATATACATACATGTACATGTGTGGCAACAATTATTTATTTTAGAGTCACTTAAAAACACTAACATACATGTGCCAACATATCATGATGGGCAGACCCATCTGCATCGTTTGAGCCAGAGGTCCCGAACGTAATATTAACATTTTCATCACGCATCATGCCTGAGAACTGCAAATGGTGTTTTAACATATAATCATACCTTTTTGTTAGATTAATGTACAAATACAAATAAATGTATACATGTGTACATACACATGTATTTATTACAAATTGTACACATGTATATGTAAATATAATTTCAAATCCTAAGGTCACTAACACATACCGTTCCTGTGCCCTCTTCCTCACGAAAAATTAGGTCTTGCAGACCATTGCGACAATTTATTGCGTATGTTCGGAGATCTTCAACATTCATGCTGTAAATCTCCTCATCTGTATGATAAACAAAATTGGCACGTGCATATTGACGTGCTCTTTGTCGATTTAAACCAAGATCGACTCCACTCAATCCGCTATGAACATTTTCAATCATAACATCTCTTGCTTCACGACTTATTTGAGAAGTCGCATCCATCTCTGATCGCAAGGTTTCGACTCGAGACGGTCGACTCACCAATGGCGGCTCAAGGCGAGGCAACTCCACATCTCGCTTTGCGCCCTTACGTTGACATAATCGACCTCTCCCCGGGCCAAAAAATTCTGAAGGAAGATCATTGTAGTCGGGTTTCATACCCAAAAAAAATTCTGCATAAAACATTTGTGCAAAATAAAGAGGAACCTCATCGTTCCATGGAAGCCTTCCAAAGGACGCAAGATGTCGACTATACAAATATTTTGCTATGTCTGGGTGCTTGAAATACTGCACCTTCAACATCTTTCTTTTTGGCCCTTCCTTATAATTAAACATTGACTTAGCCCGCTCTCTTGAAACTTGTTTTTTTATGTCCTACCATTTATCGGGACCTATCACTATTTCTCTTCTCTGTCTCATCACTTCTACAAACGAATCAGTGGTTGGCCCCAAATCTTTGTACACTTTTACCATTTCACTCAATGAATGTGTAACTATCTGTAGGCTTTGTCTACTCTCAGCAGGTAGAGTCAAATCCTGGAGATCTCTCTGCAATTTTGCATAAAGGCTTTGACACCTTTGTAAGGTGCATTCCGCCATGTTCGTTTCCATGGTATATCAGTAATCTCAGCCGGATAAGTTGTGCTAGGTTGACAGCCTTCTTCTTCAATGTAGCGCGCTGCCCTGCGTCTTTTTTGACCACTGGCTCGAACATTTTCAGCCTCTGCATCAATATATATAAATTTTCATATATTAGAAAAAACACGTGTAAAAAAAGTTGTAAAAATTTAATGAAAAAATATTGAAATTGATGGCAACCTTGATGTTGTTGGTTAACATCATCTCCAACATGACCCCGCTGAGAACCAGCCCCAGAATGATGTTGCTGAGAACCAGACCCACAGTGACCCTGTTGAGAACCAGCAGCCGTTGATTGATGGCCTTTGGGGGAATAAATATCACCCCCTTCCCGCACCCTGCTACTTCGACCGGTTGAACCTTGGCCACGCTCCATTGATGGAGTAGAAAGCCTTCTCCTCTTGCCTCCTAAAATTAAAATATGAAACTTATTAACAACTAATTTCACTCACAAAGTTAATAAAAAAATCAATTCCATACGTACACACATGTATGGAGATTTAAGATTATATTTAAATACCGTGAACATCCTCCAATCCCTGAGCCTCCATATGGGATTCAGCCGATCTTCGTCTTTCATCCTCCATGATATATATCTATTGGTCAACATTCACAAAATAGATTTCAAAAAATCAATACCTCGAAGTATTCTTACATTTCTGCCCTCCTATTTTTCTTTCCAACCAAGGTTTATAAAATAACATGAGAAGCAACATGAGACTTAGAATAATCATTTTCATTATCTATATGGAAGGCAAGAATGATTATATCCCCTTGAGCTTAAGGGTATGTAGTTTGTCAATTTTTATCATATATTTTTTGGTAAGTGTAAATGTTTTTTTTATCTATAGTACAAGTCATGAGTTCCCCACTTTTACCTTATGTAAAGCATGATTCTATGATTACTAAAATTTGTACTTGGTTTTTTAAGAATATATCAAATAAATTTTTTGAGAAGCAAATATGGCTTTTTCCTTAGAATTTGGCACTTTGAATTTCCTTACCCATATTTCTTGTTAATGATTATAACCTTAAAATGGCTAATATTGGTTTTTCATCATCATCTAAAAATGACTTGGCACATGAAAATTTACCATGTCCATCATCATCACTTCACACCATCTCATACATGACCCCTTCTACATATTATATGCCTAAATTTTTGAAATGTCATCCTCTCTACCTATCCCATGAATGGATTGTGACAACAGGTGAATAAAATACAATTTATAAGCAAAAGATAGTTTCTAGCTTGTCCTCCTCCATCCGCCCCATAGCTATGATTTCTCAATTTTCCACTTCCAAATTTCTATTCTCGAAATTCATTAGCAGCTAATTTTATCGATAGCCACACCACTATACATATAATTATCATATTATACACTACTACATTAATGAACTCTAAGTTGTTTGTTATTGTAAAGTCCAATAACAAACAATGTTAATTGAGTTTAGTAGTGTATATAACAATTTCTTTGACTTCCAAGTGTGTTGTGACTAAATAGTAGAATTAACTACCAAAATGAATTTCCAAAATAAAATGTTGGAAGAGAAAAATATGCAATCATTAGATATGGAGTGCGTGGAGGAGGACAAACTTATACTGATCATTTCCTTATCAAATTTCCTTTATTCACCTAATGTCACAATCAATCGTGGTCTAGATAGAAGGGATGACCTACCATAAATTCAATCATATAATGTGTAGAAGGGTCATATTTAGATGGTGTGAAACGATGATTACAAACATGATAATTTTTCATCTACTAGGCCATTTTGAGATGATGATTACAAACTAGTGCTAGCCCATTAAAGGTTATAATCATTGGTGCCTAATGTGGGGTGGAAAATTTAAATCAAGTTCGTATCAAAGTACAATTTAGCTCATTTTAGTCAAGGTTAGTTAGAATAATTAGCTATTGGTTTCTACCTTCAATTTCCTCTGAAAATGAATGTGTATGTGCTTTTGAGAGACATTAGAGACATTAGAGGAACAAGGTCCAAATTTTTGATGAAAATGTGCTATGAAAGTAAAGGGTTTTAAAGGCAAGCATGTACAAGGCATAGTTGAGCCAAATGTTCTTCAAGAAGGGCCTAATTATTTTGGTCTTGGTTATGGAAAACATGGAAAATGCTCCAAAGCCAAGGAGGCTTGTGAGGTTTGTGTTCATGATGAATGGAACATGTACATAGTTTACCTTAAAGTCGTTGTGTTTTACGAATATTAAAAAATGAAGAACTTCTATTTAGATCCATTCCAGAGATTGACTGCAGGGGCATTTACTAGATATGTCACCTTTCATAAAAGATGAGGTCCAGAGGCTACCTGGCCCTTTACAGACTCTGCCTATAGAACTTGTAGAAGTAAACACTAGAGGCATTAACAATATCAAAGAACTAGACATGGGAATGTGTCTCTTTCCCTACGCAAAAAAATAATTCTTGAGGTAGTTAATCTTCATAGACAGGTCATCAAGCAAGTCAATGTGATCATCCCTCCTTCCTTCCCTTCTAAAATAATTATGTTTTGCGGGTCAGAAAGCCAAAATATGGAGACAATTATCACCAAATCCAACGTACGATTATGCATGATGGAGAATATCTAGCGCTTTCCCTTGTTAAATATATTAACAAGGGAAAGCGCTAGAGATTCTCCATCATGCATAATCGTACGTCGATGCTTATAGAGTGAAAAAACTAAAAGAATCAACTTGTAGGGTCATTTTTATGGGGGGTGGAGAATTCCTGGGTCTTTGCAAATTCAAAGTATGGTGCATGTTGCATGAAGCAAGATGTTGAAAGTAGAGTTATGTTAAACACACATAAATGCAACAAATATGGAAATTTGTACATGAGCTCTATTATTTGACTTAAGAGTCAGTTGTTTGAATTTAGGCATGTTTTGTCAAATTGTGTTTGGTTGATGGTTTTGTACACCAATATGTAAGAGTACACGGACATATTCACATGATGTGAATTTTTTTTTTCTTTGAAGGAGAAAAATGACGTGTTTTCAGTTTGATGGTTTTGCTTGTGACAAGACGTCACAAGATTTTGCGTAGGTCCACTCTTTAGCGAGAGCCTCATGATTACAACCTATCCGTGAGAATCAAATGGGAGTGCATCCTTATTTTGAAAACAAGTAGGATTCTAAGCTACCTAAGACTCAAACCATCATTTTTAAATTTGAAATATAATGGTGTTGTTTCAATGCCTGAATCCACAACCCTAACACATGAAATCACGAATCTAATTACACATGAAATAAATAGTTATTTTCTTCAAAATTAAAAATATAACTAAAAACTAAATTCAACATAGTTGAAAGAAAAAGAAGCGCCATTGAAATAGTTTGCTGACAAATGGTTAGATTTCTTATCCAATTAAGGCCTAGCATGTATTTTGATGTTTCATTAATTTCTTTGCAAATTCAAAGTATCCAGTGCATGTTGTATGAAGCAAGATGTTGAAAGTACATGAGCTCTATTATTTGTCTTCAGAGTCAGTTGTTTGAAGAGGCATGTTTTGTCAACTTGTTTGGTTGATGGTTTTGTACACCAATATGTAAGAGTACATGGACATATTCACATGATGTGAATTTTTTTTTCTTTGAAGGAGAAAATGATGTGTTTTCAGTTTGATGGTTTTGTTTGTGACAGGACGTCACAAGATTTTGCGAAGGTCCACTCTTGAGCGAGAGCCTCATGATTACAACCTATCTGTGAGAATCAAATGGGAGTGCATCCTTATTTTGAAGGAGAAATTTAAATAGGCTTTAGGAAATTTAATTTCAAGTCATTTAATTTCACTAGAAATAATTCAGAGGTACATGATATGAATAGTATTTAGGAAGAACAATAGTCCCTCATGGAATATGAAGAAAGTAGCCACTTCATTTTGTATATATGAATGCTTTGAGTTACTCCTCAAAAAATTTCAAAACATGTGTATTTATTACTCTACCCATCCCGATTTTCATAGGATCCATAGCACATACATTTCTATATGCACCCTAGTTGTTGTAAGGCCTAATTATTTCATCACTTTCAAAGGAATTACATCAGTTGTTTCTCCTAAATCTAGCATATAGTTGTGTAATAATATTTTATTTATAAATAGGAATATATGAAAATGTTTATGAATTACATTTTTATTCCCTTGATTCATCTTTTATAACTCTATAGGATAATCCTTAAAAGTAGGGTCATCTACTTCATCAAATTTTAAGAACTTCTTAACCTCATATCTTTATTTCATATTTGCATAACTTCCACAAATGGGATAGAAACAAGATATTTTCCAAGTGTTGAAGTAAACCAACATTAATTTCATTGTACACTCTTTATATAGGTATGGTTGAATGTTTTACATCTGGTACATAGATCAATTTGTTGTTTTCATTGTTTACTCTTAGAAATTATTTGAAGTGGGAGCGAAGAGTTGGTTTCTTCCTAGGTTGTATTACATTTCTTTTAATATGTGATCCATGCCTTTCTCTAATTCATATTTTTATCTCTTGTATTAATTATGTTATTCTTTCTATGTATTGTTCAAGTACAAGGGGGTGAAATAATTTCTTATCATTTTCTAAGTGGTGAGGTCGTTTGAATCTCTAATAGTTGTGTTGGTGTGGTGGGAAACTATCAAACTGTATAGCTCATAGAGAAACAAATTCTGAAATAGAAATTAATATTAAGATATGGAATAAGTAGATACTTTATATCCATAGATATGTTGTATTGTACGGTTACACATTCTGTACTAACTATAGACAAATAATTCAGAACTGAAACTAAGGTAGACAGACATATCTCTAAAATGTATATTTATGCTAAAAGTAGAAATTCAAAGCATCTTTGCAGAGAGAAAACATTCTAATATTTGATACTGAATTACATCTGAGCAACATTTAGTTATACATGAATGAAAATAAAAAGTACAGTATTGTAAATAGTTACTAGTCCATAATAGAGATGTCTGACGGATAAATAAAGGTATCGCATAGTTAAGAAATATTCATATACTGTCGTATATTTGGATGTAACAAATTATGATCTAAAATATATGCAAGAAATAGTATGTGCATAATTTCAAGATGCATTCAGGACATGTTACTGTGGACAAAACACTGACTATAAATAAGTCATGGTATAGAAAATATAAAATATCTTCATTTAAACCAAATAGAGCCTTATATTTAGAAGCTAGAAACATATTTGTAAACCGTCCAGCCCTAAGAGTTATAGGATTACATATAATCTGTTTATAATAAATAAAATTACAATGAAACACTCTGTCTCCTTTTCACAAATTTGTAATAGTTCTTAGAAATTCTACGCAGAACTACATGTAAGAAAACCAGTAGGTGTCCAACCAA